>JAADVD010000290.1:0-36957 GCA_023334535.1 Pythium vanterpoolii
ACGCGCCTGCACGTTCGGCTCCTTAAGTTTCTGGATCATGGACGCCGTTCGGGACTTGGCACGCGATGATTTTCTTCTGATTAAGACGGTTGTGGTACTTGGACCGTTGACTTGCAGAGTGCGAGGGTGTCTTGCGACGAGGGCTTTGGCATCGTTCAAGGACAAAAGCAGCCCAAGTGAGAAGATCATTCGGCTCGCGGCATCAAACCAGGATCCGAAGATCACGATCGGCGTCTCGTTCATGAAATTGAGTAGCCAGACATCGTTGTAGTAGAGTGTGTAGGGTACAAAGTCCTTGGCCGCTGGATCATACTGCTCTAGATATCCGATCGCGACGGTCACGGGCACGCCGATACTCGAGACGAAGTCAAGCACGATGTCACACAGCACAGCGAGCAGTCGCTCAAGCGACTTGTTCCGACGGCACAAGGGCTTTAGCAGTGGTGTCGTCCAGCAGTTGACGATGAGGAGCAGTGTGTAGAGCCCGTTGAGGTTTTCACGCGGTAGGAGTCGGGTCATTGTGTACGCTTGGTACGTCTGCAACAGAGTCTCGACAAACTCGCGTGCAAGAAAGAGGAGGTCAAAGTGGGCACTATGAACGCCAAAGAGTTGAAAGTGTTGTGGAGTACAGCACATACGGCTGGACCATGATCGTTGTCGTATGATGGCACCACTCCCGAAGCTTCTCGTCAACGTGTTGAGCGACCTCGAGATGCGCATGCCGGTGGAGGTCGCAACCATCGCGTGCAACGCGGCGGCCACATAAGGTTTTATGAGAACGAACACGTGGATGCTCGCGAGCGCGTAGTGGACGGCTGCGATCGTTGGGAACCACGACGGATCCAGCACGAGCTGGTAGAGCTGAAGATTCAAACACAGATTTGTCGAGGGTAGCACTTCGTAGACGCGACCGGCGGTGATGAGGTATGCGACGCAAATCGCATGGAGACTGTGAATGGCAGTCGACACGATGGCAAAACTGACGCGGCCGAACGCGACAGTGTTGGCAGCTTTAGGGCCAGTGATTGGCGCGACCAAGTTGCTTTGTGGGCCATCGAGAGGGAGAATCGCCGCTGGAGATCGGTGATTAGACCCGGCCAGGGATGGCGTCGCCACCACTGGAGTTACCTGTACCATGTTGCCCGCGCTGTCAGTGGAACGCTAGGAGCCATCTTGTCAGCCGACACCACTGTTGCCGTTCCTAGAATAGTCTGGGCTTCACAATACTACCTTGAATGAGTGCATTCATGTCTCTTTTCAAGTTTCTCTCCTTCTACTACTACAGACGACTTACCATATAAGAGTCCACGATATTAGAGCACATTTTCTATAAGAACACAATTGGCGTGAACAGAACTCTCACATACAAATACCAAGTGACAAAACGCACTTATCCAATGCAAGAGAATTCACATACAAGAGTACTGAATGGTTGGACGAAAATGTCCAAGCAAAAGCATCCAACCGCTCAGGTGCGCGGATTTGGGCCATTGCGAGCGATCGTTCTGCAACTTGCAGCCGCCGACAGTGGCGAAGAACCGCGCCCACTTCACTCTTGCCCAGAATTACAAGCTCCGTCGCTATAGCGCCAGTCACGCTGGTCTCATCAGCGACCATTTCTATGACTGGGTGCGATCGGAGTTCAGCAAGCCCATCGGCCGCTCTACCGTGAGCAAGATCGCCAAGGCCCTTAAGGCTCCATACGCGACAACCCACGCCAAGAAACAACGTCACCCGCACTACTCAGCCATGGAATAGCTGCTGGCGTTCGTGCACGCCCACGAGGCGAACTGTGAGTTCAGCGACTTTGTCCTGTAGGAGAAAGCGAATGATATCATCACTCCACGTGCTGCCTCATTCTTATGGGTTCAAAAGTTCAAGCATAGCCATGGCGTGCGCTTGCGTCAAGTCCACGGTGAAACTGGCTCTGTGGACGAGTAAGCTTGAGGAACAACAGGGAACTGCAAAATCACTCAGAGCTCCCGAGCTCTACGATCCAGCCGACGTGTTCAACATGGATGAAATTGGTCTCTTCTTCCGCATGCTCCCAAGCCAGACTTTGTCTACACGCGCAATTCAAGGTAAGAAGAAAGACAAGACGCACATTACTGTGGTAAAGGGCTGCAACCTCGACGGCAGCGAGAAGCTCTCTCCTGTGGTGATTAACAAGGCCAATACTCCGAAAGGTGCTTTCGTGGTGTGAACCTGGTGCAACTACCGATCCATTACTACTGGGACAAGAAAGCGTGGATGACCAGCGCTATTTTCACTGAGTGGCTGCGTGTCGTCAATGCAAAAATGCATGGTCGCAAGATCCTCCTCTTGGTCGACAACGCGAGCTTTCACACTTCTATCGAGTTGAACAACGTGCGTGTGCTTTTCCTGCTACCAAACACCACCACGTTCCTGCAGCCGATGGATGCTGGCATCATCCAGAACTTCAAGGTCAACTAAAAGAAGTCTTTGATGCGCTGGATCATCGATCAGCTTGACAGCGATGGGACGGCCAAGAGCGTCGACGTACTGACGACCATCACGTTTACCGTAGACGCCTGGATGGGCGTCACACCAATCACCATTCGCAACTGCTGGTGCCACACAGGCATCGTTTCAGTCCCGATGACCGCTCGTCTGAAGCAGGACAACGACATCCAACGTGATGCGGACTTCCCAGAGCTCCGCCAGCTCATTCAAGCGCTCGCTTCGAAGACCTGCTTGATGCTGATGCGTACGTGGCTGTGGAGGCAATGGACACAGAGTGTCTGCGGGGACGATTTCCCGGGCGATGATGGCGTCGAGAACGACACCAACGAAGAGGAAGTGGTAGGACAGCCATTTTCGCACCAAGAAGCCCTGCGTGCTTGCCGGCAACTGATTGTGTACGTTTTTGCTCAATGTGTCAATGGGGTCAGCCTCAACCGCACGATTGATTACGCTCGTGAGGGCTTACTGGCGTCAATGAAGCAACAAAAGATCACCGGGTTCTTCCGGTCTGCTATCAGACAATAAAAATCCACTTCATCCCTTCCCTTCACAAGGTCGTTGTTGCTGACACTGTAACCTCCCACACGTGACCACCTACAGTACATGCTGCACAACACATACTACAGGGGAGGTAACCTGATGGATTTCACGAAGCTACATGTTGCCAGCCATAGCCTTCTTAATATATACTCGCACATTTGGTCATGCTTTCGATTCGGGGTATGACGACTTTAGCGAATGATAGCGTGTTTTGATATTTTGTTCATGTAGCGAACGTGTATTGATACAGATAGTGATTGTTTTCACTTTGTTTTGGGACGCATACTCCACTCTATATAAGAGCAAGCATGAAGCAGTTTGAACATACAGTGCTCTTATAAAGTAAGCCGTCCAGCCATTATCGCCCAAGGTCAGTAAATGATTTGGTTGCTTGATGAGAGCTTTGAGAGTGGAGCCCCACCGACGCACAGCGGTGGTCGGGACTCTGTAGCGGATACTATCTTGTGTTCAATATTGGATACTATGTTCTAGAAGGTCGAGATTCGTAGGTTTTTCTAATTTTGCATTTAGGATTAGTCACCATGAGCCTATCCTAAATCGGTAACCTACAGATATGAAAATGCGTATGAAGCTCACGGCGGCATCCAGTCTGCTGCACTGAGCAGCCAAGGCTGGAGATCTGACGCACAGGAATCTCTGTAGCCGAGTGAGTCGCTGTCGATGAGTCCACTGGGTTTGCGATAGGTGGCATGCCACCAGGTGTATGATGATTTGTTGTCCATTGCACAATTCGCGAGAGTCGGCGATCGCGTTCTTGGCGCGAAAATGGTGCCTCCAAGATCTGGACATTGTATCGGATCCAAAACAGGGGAAAGGAATCTGCTCGTCTCTAAACTTATTTCTTACGTTAGTAAGATAATTACACGGTGCTAAAAGTATTTCTCCAATGTATGTCCCGGTAGTATCAAAAGTTGTTCCATTGGCTCATTCGATATTTTTTCTTTTTTTTGTAGGCTGCTTTTTGTCTTCACCACGTGTTTGTTCTCCCAATCTCCAATCACCATCCTTCAGCACTGCATTCTTCTATTTCCACAAAAGTATCTAGAAAATGGGTGTTTTGTTCCTGGTGTAAAGTTTAGTGTTTCATAATCCATCCTGTGCCGCAATCGTCCAAAAGTAATCGACCAGCACTATTCTGCGGCCCCAGCGTCACCAACTCAGACTCACTCATCATCTTCATCATGCACACCAGGACCAAATTTTCGCTCGATGTCTCCCGGCCATCCGTCCCCCCTGCAGGACTTCCTTGCTCACTCACTTCTGCTTCTCCCTCGGCATCGGCACGCCACGCCACGCCACGCCGCAACGTCCTGAGTGACTTTTGATTAGCAGCAGTGCAATGGTGCAGACGCAGCGCCACGATGAAGTCACGGCGCTGCTGTCGCCGCACGTCGTGCAAGACGTCGAGACCGCGATAGATTTGGACGACCTCATGCCCATGGTCACGCGCACGAATTCGTACGCGCTGGCGAGTCCGACCTTTAAGCTGGCCGACGATGACCACACCCTCAAGGGTCCCCACCGCTCGTACGACGACGATGACGAGCCCGAGCCGGACTGGCGCCACGAGCTCACAACGCAGCTCACGATCACACTGCCGGTCATGGTGACCTACATGCTCGAGTACCTCCCGGGACTCGTGTGCATCATGCTCGTAGGGCACTTGGATTCGCCCCTGACCAAAGAGTTTGTCGATGCCGCAACCATTTCGACCATGTTTACCAACGTTTCGTCGCTCTCGATCGGTTTTGGTTTGTCGTCGGCGCTTGATACGCTCTGCTCGCAGGCCTATGGCGCGAACCGCCGCCGCAACATTGGGCTCTACCTCCAGACCTGCATGATTGTAGTCTTTGGCATCTGCCTCGTGCCGATTTTTTTGCTGAATTGGCACACCGAGTGGTTCATGCTGCGCTTTGGGCAAGACCCCGAGATCTCGCGGCTCGCGGGTGAATTTTCACGGTACACAGTGTTTGGTACACCCTGCCTGTTCCTCTACGAGATGCTGCGCAAGACCATGCAGGCCCAAAACGTCGTGCGGCCGCTCGTACTGATCATGGTCGTCGGCAACTGCGTCAACATCTTTGGAGGATACTACCTCACGTACCACACGAGTATGGGCTTCCACGGCGCCGCGCTCTCGCGTACGCTCGGGTACGCAGTGTTGCCGCTCTGTATGCTGCCGTACTTTGTGTGGGCCGGTGACTACAACCTGTGGTGGCCCGGCTGGCACTTGAAAGCGGCGTGGCAGCTCGTCGGTCCGTTCCTCCGCTTGGGTGTGCCGTGCATGCTGATGATGGCCATGCAGTGGTGGGCCTACGAAGTCCTCGCGCTTTTTGCCGGGCTCTTGCCGGATGGTGTCGTCTCGATCAGTGCCCACGCCGTGCTCATGAACGTAGCGGGGTCGCTGTACACGATCTACACGGGCATGGCCGTGTCGGGCAATATCCTCGTGGGCAATGCGCTCGGCGCCAACATGCCCAAGCGCGCCAAGCTCGTGAGCTGGCTCACCATGGTCATGAGCGTGTCGGTGTCGTGCGTGATCGCGCTGCTCGTGTTGGTGTGCCGCTTCCAGATCCCCAAACTCCTGATCAACGACCCGGCTGCGATCCAGCGCGCCGGCCAGACGTTGCTGGTCATGGTGCCGTACGAAATTGTGGACGCTGCGAACTGCGCCATGCAGGGCATCTACCGCGGCACGGGCCGCCAGAACATGGCCGCAACCACAAACGGCATTGCCTTTTACGTGTTTGGCATTCCAGTCGCGGCGCTGCTTGCGTTTGTGTTTCACTTTGACGTCGAAGGATTGTGGATCGGCTTTGCCACGGGCATTACCATTGCGCTTGTGGTCTGTGGGTACTTTTTGTACCACGCAAGCTGGCGGCAAATGGCCGACGAAGCCCGAGCGCGAACGGCCCATTGATTCCATCGGGTCATGGGTACATGGGTACATGGGTACATGGTGCAGCTTCCCGATTGTGGAAGTTTGAGTTTTGACAATGCAGTGGTGAAAACAAAAACGTTCGATTTTTTGTTTTTGTGATTGTGTATGTTGGTGAAAATGTGGTCCACAAACTTTGATTCAACGAAACAGGCATCCGCGTGACACGATCCAACAAAATACGTGGCTTCGTTGAACCATCGTTCGCGCAGCGTCTAACGCACAAAAAAAATTGTTGGCGCGGCTTCGAATTCACGTTCGAATTCGAATGCGCATGGACGAGACATCACCGCTCCTGGCGAATGCAGTGCAGTCAGCGCGCGCAAGGATCACGCGAGCGTCGCCACCGAGTTAATGGAGCTGCTGGAGCTGGCGTACCCCGTCGTGCTGACCACGGCACTCGAGTTATTGCCGGGCATTACGTAGATGATCCAAGCCGGCCATTTGTATTCAACTTTCACCAAGGAATTCGCGATGCCGCCACGCTCGGCGTGCTGTTTGTCTTTCTCTACGAACTCCAGTGCAACGCACTGCAAGCTCAAGGCATGATGACGCCGCTCGTGGGCATTGCTGTGCTGGGCAATATTGTGCAGATGGTAAGGACGTCCTCGCCTACCACACACCAGGGGGCTTTGCAGGCGTCGCCCTCTCACGCTCCATTGGCGACATCGCTTTGCCAGTATTCGTATGGCTCTATTTTCAAATTCGTCCCAACCATCTGCACCAGCGGTGGCGAGGGTGAAATCTCTCAGCGGCGATCCAGCACGTCAGTCTCTACGCCTCGGCGTGCTCGGGATACTGATGCCTGTGATGTAATGGTGGGCGTTTGAGCTCCTGTTGCTCATAGCGGGGTTACTCCTCGACCTCGTCGTGGCCAAGAGTGGCCAGTCGGTCCAGATCAACGTCAAGTCGCTGTTCTACATGTTCTTCCTCGGCTTCTCTGTCCCAGCCAATATTTGTGTGGGGAACCATCTCGGCGCCGGCTTACATAAACGCGCGCATGCCGTCATGCGGCTCACCGTTCACGTGGTCGCAGCCATGAGGCTGAGCTTTGGTGTCCTCATGTTTGCAGGTCGCGCTTGGATCGCATTACTGTCTGTGAACGATCCAGTGACAATCGCAAGTGCATCCGGTGTGCTCGCAGTGTGGGCACCCAGGGAAGGCATTGAAGGGATTAATCGCTTGATGCAAGGGATCTTTCGCGCATGGAGTGGCAAGACGTGGCGGCGCGTTAGCATGATCACGTTCTACATGCTCGACATGCCGCTCGAGTACCTCGTCGGGTTTCACGCCCACTGGGGCGTGGAGGGTCTCTGGCTGGGCTTTGGAGTGGCGGTGACACTGTCGGCACTGACGCTCTTTTTTTCTCAAGCCGCTGGAACTGGCGAGCCCTCTCGGACGATGCAGAGCAGCGCACTGCTGAGCACGAAATGGACGGAAGCCTGGGTCGAACAAGGCAAATTGCGGAATGAGATTGATCGTTAGAGTCGAGACGCGCAGATAATGCAGAGCCAACGAGTTGTTCAGGGGTTGACCATGAGGTCACTCATGAGCACCCCGACGGAGCAGATACATAACTAGAACTAGATAAGAGCTTGGTGTCACGGCGCAGCAGAACTTGATCGCCGTGATCTGGCTCGTATTGTGCTTTTGTGAACAGCACAAGACGGGTCAGACCTTTACAATCACTGCCGACATGGCTTCACTTTTGAAGAAGGATGACAATCTTTTTTTATCTTTTATCATGAAATTAATTCAAATAAATCGATCTTTCCTGTGTTTCACGAATCCCTAATGCCAGATCCCGTATTCAATGTGCTCTAATACGGGATAAATGTCATGGTGTTCCAATCGTCACATCAGTTGATCACCACAATCTCACCAAGCATGCTACGCACGACTTGTCGCCGTCTCGCGGTCGCCAGCGCGCCAACGCTGCAGCGCTTCCACCACGTAGGTGGCGCTACCTCGTCTACGCTCTTGCAGCATCAGCCACCGCACCAGCGTCCACGCTATCGCTGCTGTCCAGTCGCCAGCGAACCGCGCCGCACCTTCTGCAGTGCACCGACCGCCCCACCATCATCCGGCGACGGCAACGATGACGCTGTGCTGCCCCCCGGCGCCGAGTCGCCCGGCGACAAGTTTGTCATGGTCTACACCTGCGCCGGTATGTCATATATTATACCTCCGTGGCTCGGTATGCTTTGCATGACCACTAAACGTTGGTTGACTCTGTAGTGTGTGAGACGCGGGCCGCCAAGACTATCAGCAAGCACGCCTACTATAATGGGGTTGTGCTCGTGCGCTGCCCGGGCTGCGAAAAGCTCCATTTGATTGCCGATCGCCTCGGGTGGTTCGACGATGCATCGACAGACGTCGAGAGTATTCTTGCTGCCAAGGGCGAACACGTGCGCGTCGTCACGCACGAGAATGTGCTCGAACTGACGGACGCCGACATCATTGGGATGCCCCGGCCACCGCAGTGAACAGCGGCATACGGTGGTTCTACTACATACACACAATAACACACTGAGACCACGTTTTCATGCCCCTGATCACGAGGCGGTTGGATTGAGTACTACGGGCGACTGATGGACGGACGGACTAGGACGTGGGCTCTTGCAGTGCTTTTAGCCACGGACGACGCCCAGCGCCGCGGAAAAGCACTTGCTCGTGGGTATTGACTTGCACCGACGGATTGGCCGACACGAGCGAGGTCTTTTTGGCAAGCCGAGTGGAATCAACTGCGCTATTTTCAATGTGGAGCTTGCGTTTCTGACTCTGGTTCTGGTGGCGCGTCATGTGCTCGTGGAGGTCGGCGAGCTTGCCGTACTTGCGTGAACACACGGCGCATTTGTACCACGTCTTTTCGCCAATCACTTCAATGATCGGCTTCATTTCGTCCGGAAGGTCCAATGGTTTTAAGTCCTTGCCGGCGCGTCCGGCTGCGCCATTTGCATCTAGCGGCCGCCCTTCACACGTGTGAAACTGCAGTGCTCGACGGGCATTAAAGGTCATGTCACACGTCGGACACTTGAACGGATGCAGTTTCTTTTCGTCCACGGGCTTGTTCAGGGGTGGTGGCAATGCAGCCGCCCCCGTCGTCTTGTTCACCCCGGTCCGCACGGCATTCTGCGCTTGGTACATTTCTTTTGACGTGTCCATGTACGCGGCAATGACGCAGCCGGCGACCATAGCTTCAAACTGGTGCACATGCTCGCGCACGTCGCGAAACTCGGCAAACATTTTCTTGGCGCGGTTACCAACAATCTCGTGGAGGTCGAGGTTGCTGATGGTGTGGTCAATGAGTCGACATGCCTTTTGCTTCATCTGTTGATGGTTGGCACGCATCAGTCCACCACGGCACAAGCATAAAGAGCGTTTGAGTACACCAGAACACGACAGCGACCACAACATTCAATCCCGCCGTGTATTGTCGCACCTGATCTTTGTATCCAATACGCGTGCGCCGCTCGTCCTTGCCCATTTGACTCAGATTCATTTCCACAAACTCGGCGGCTCGCCGCAAATTGCCCGCCATTTCGCCATCCTACACACCAACCACAAGTCTATCGGTCTCAGTTGCAGTTCCACGAGGAAGAATCCATCACCCTCTACGATACCTGGGAGATGAGCGTGCGGAGGTTATGGCCGCTGGAAAAGAGCTTGTTGGGGGCGGGGCCGTGGTGCGACTTGTCTTCTTCGCCTTCAAACTTACGGTACGCACTGCCTTCGTGGACAATGTGGTCCTGCACTACGGTCCCACAGCCGCCGCCGTCGAGACCGTTGCAGATCGTATCGCCGCGGGCATAGTCCGTAATGAAATTGTTCTGCTCCGTGTTGCCGCACGTCTCACAGCGATACCGCGGGGCTACGTACAGAATCCACACATTCTTATGAGTCCAACGCCCATGAACGAATGTCTCGCCTTCGGGCTCGTCCACCTACCTGACTTTTGCTCCGAGTCGAGCGACGAGAATTCGTCGGCGTCCGATTTGCCGGCTTGTTTCATTTTCTTGATGAGCAACATCACGTCGTTTACTTTGAGTTCGGGCACCAGCAAGTTGACAATGCGCTCTTCGGCCGGCAGCGACGGCTCGTTTGCGTCCTTGGTTTTGGAGGCCGCGGCTGTCGACGTCGCGCGCCCGCCACTCGCTGTCACCGCTGCTTTCTTGGTTGTACTGCTTCCGGTTTTTTTCTTTTTCTCAGCGACCTACACACCCCACCACACCTGTCAGATTTTGAATTCGTATACCATGCATACAGCATTTGAAGGAAACGCACGGGATGCGCGTCGTGCGCGAGGGGTGGCTCGGGCTTGACCGACACATCGGGTTCCGGGATGCTAAAGCCCATGAACGGATCGGCGTCCCCCGAGTTGAGCGACCCGAAAAAATCATCGGCGCCTTCGTCAATATCCATAGTGTAGTGGATACACACACGCGTGTGGGATGTAAGGATGGGAGGGAGAGCGAAAAAGGCCTCCACCAAGAGAGACCAAGAGAGAGAGAGAGAGAGACGCTTGTTTCCCTCGCTTTGCTTTCCGAGTGTCTTGGACGCAACCAAGATGGAAAGTGGACGGACAAGTCACGCCAGTTTCCCCCACCCACCAGCAAACCTGCGTTATGCGATATTATACAATGCAGGTTTCAGATCAAGGACGCAGGATTCAGCTTGAGTATCATGAATCGATATGAAATTGATTTATGGAGTTGGAACGGACAATCACTCACAATTAGTTCTTGTGGTTGCGTTGCGGGCACCAATGCCTCGCCTTAACCACGCCGGTTCGCACGCCGTTGGCCATTTCGCTTTCTCCCCCCACCTTGCCTTCTTACAACTGCGGTGGGAATGGCGCCGTCCGTGCTAAGCGATGCGTCACCGTCGGAGCGCTCGCCGCTCATGCTCCACGACGCTGTGGTGGTCGCGTCCGACAGCAGCGACAAGCTCCATGCTCAATTGCAGAATCCAAACGACCACGCGAGCAGCGCCACCGAGCTAAAGGAGCTGCTCGAGCTCGCGTACCCCGTCGTGCTGACGACGGCACTCGAATTTCTGCCGGGCTTTACTTCGACGATTCAAGCTGGTCATTTACAGTCGCCCTATACCAAAGAATACGTCGACGCCGCCACGCTCTCGACCATGGTGAGTGGTTCTCATGGGTTGATTTTGCCTACATTCATGATCGACACACGATGACTGATCACACTGTTTTGTGCGGGAATGCAGTTTACCAACATTACGGGGTATTCCATCGGCTTTGGCTTGGCGTCGGCGCTCGACACGCTTTGCTCCCAAGCGTACGGCGCCAATCGGTTCGATAAGATTGGGGTCTACTTTCAGTCGGGACTGATTGTTATTGGCGTGTGCTTGATCCCGGTCGCGTTTGTCAATTGGTACTCCGGCGAATTCCTGTTGCTCATGGGTCAAGACGCCGGCATTGCTGCGTACTCGCAAATCTACTCACGCTACAATCTCATCGGCGTGCCGTTTGTCTTTCTCTACGAGTTGCAGCGGAAGGCACTGCAAGCCCAAGGCATCATGACGCCGCTCGTGGGCATTGCTGTGCTGGGCAACGTCGTGCAGATCCTCAGTGGGTACTGGCTCGCGTACTACACGAGCTGGGGCTTTGCCGGCGTTGCGCTCTCACGGTCCATTGGCAACATCTTTCTACCCCTCTGCCTGTGGCTCTACTATAAATGGAGGCCCGAACACCTCTCCCAGTGGTGGAGAGGCTGGGATCTGCGCGCCGCCTCGGGACACATTGGGCTTTTTTTGCGGCTCGGGCTTCCAGGCATGCTCATGCTCGTGATGGAGTGGTGGGCCTTTGAGATCATGTCGCTCATGGCTGGACTGCTGCCCAACCCCGTCGTGGCCGTGAGCGCCCACTCGGTCGTGCTCAACACTGTGAGTCTGCTCTACATTGTCTTCATGGGCACGTCGGTCGCCGCCAACATCCGCGTGGGCAACCACCTCGGCGCCAACCTGCCCAGCCGTGCACAAGCCGTGCGTGTTTTGGTCATGAAGCTCGCGACCGCCATGGGCTTGACGCTCGGTCTCGTGGCGTTTTTCGCGCGCAACTGGATCCCGCTGCTGTTTGTTAATGACCCCGTTGCGGTCGAGAGCGCAGCGACCGTGCTCATTATCTGGGCGCCGTTCGAGATCAGCGAAGGACTGAATAGTGTCATGCAGGGCATCTACCGCGGCACCGGCATGCAAGACATGGCCGCGCGCACCAACATGGTCACGTTCTATCTCTTTGGCATGCCACTCGCGTATGTTCTCGCGTTCCGCGCGCACTGGAGTGTCGAAGGGTTGTGGATCGGCATGGGACTGAGTCTCACGCTTTCGGCAGCGCTACTGATCTGGGTGTCCAGTCGATGGGACTGGCGCAAACTCGCTGACGCGGCACAGCGCCGCACGGCCGAGTAGGCGGTACACACCTCCGCACCACCGACGCGAACGTGCGGCGACCAATATACAGACTGCGAATTCTCTGCGCTTCATTTTACGTCTCTATTGTCCATCACGAGATGTCGATGTGGACTTTTGCCACAGCCGCATCTCCCTCAACGTCCGACGTTGGCGATTCAGATGGGTCCATTCGAGCATTGAGTGATGGCCACAAGGAGCATCTACCGGTTTGTACCGGTTTTAAGTTCCGATCTTTCATCCTGAAACCGAAAAAAACGATGATTACGACAGGGACCACAGTAGCAATCCGAGTCGGAGAACCTACCTACCTTTTCATGGAGCGTTTTTTTTGGTACACGGTAATTTCGATCGTCCCCGAATTATCCCCGCGTCCCCCAACAGCAAAATAGCCGATTCAGCTCAGATTTGTTCAGCTGAGCTGTTGAAAAGACACTGAGAATTTCGTTGGAAGCTTCCGATTGAAAATGATGGCCGGGCGACAACTTGAAGCTAGCCACCCCTGTTGACTTGACTCGAATTCGTAGTCAGCCCTCCAGCCCGAGTCCGACCAAGGCCTATCGTGTCGGATACTACACGGGGATGGACCATGGAAGTGCAAACCAGCGACACGCACCAACGATGCCACGAAGAGATTTGGCGGTGCGGGAACCGAGATTCCTTTATAAATGCATGCTTACCAAATGGAGACCAGATTTCCGGTGTCGACCGCAGTGTTTAAACCTGTACAATGTAATACAAACTCGTCCACGAAACCAAAACCGGCTGGCGACCTCAAGCTTTTGGTGGCGTGAACGTGCAAGAGCTGCAGCGCCAACCTGAGAAGGAGTGGTGGTCTTCTGGTCGCCAGACAGGAGAGTAGAGAGAACACCGTTCCCGATCAGCCCGGCTGATGATACATCCGTTATTTTGGGCAAGGGAACCTTCCACCACCTAGCCAAGCACAATCCCATTGTGCTCCAAGGTGGTGAGGCTTCCGACTGAGCACCGCAGTATTTGTCATCAACACCAACGCCAACACCAACTAATTTCGCTCCCCGCTGAAAGTGTATCGTGGGATCTGCCGCCTCGCACCGACGCCAACGTTCGCGTCATCACCAACGCTTCCCATTTTACACTCACCGTATCCTGGGTCAGATCGTGACGTACACGCTCGTGGTGGTTTCGTTGCTCTCACCCCACGCCGCCTCCATCTCCACCTCGAGCTTCTCTCCACCCACACGACGTCTACGATTCGTTGGTACATCAACGTTGGGATCCATTCTCCCAGCTTCTCCGCGCTTCCTCCTACGACCCACCCTATCATATGAACTACTTGAACCCCATCATCTACGCCAACGCGACGCCGCCGTTGCAGCGCGCGAGCTCGACGCCGCTGCGCAAGCGGTCCATGCCCGACAAGCTCGCGCGCCTGTCGTTTGCGGCGCGCAAGTCCGAGAGCGACCGCGACCTCACCGCCGCACTTGCGCCTTTGGGCGTGGTGTTTATGGAGCAGATCGCGCTCGACGTTGCAGTTGCTCGCGACGCGCAGAGAGTCGACGCCAAGTACGTCCTGTCGGTGCGCCACCTCAAGACTCAGGCAACGTGGCGCCACGTGCGCACGTTTGACGAGTACCGCCGCTTCCAGCACCGCCTTCTTAAGGCTGTAAACCACGGTCACTTTTGCAGCGCCGAGTGTCCGTGGCTCTATACGTTTCTCAAGAGCTACTTTCCCAAGAAATCCCTCTTCCACTTTGTCACCTCGCGCGTCGTGGCGTTGCGGACCGACGCGCTCCAGCGGTTTTTTGTGTCGCTCCAGAGTTTTCTCCTCAATCGCGCCAACCACTCGTGTAGCCGCGTGGCCACCGACGTGGTCGACGTGGTCGTCGAGTTTATCTATGGCGACTACGCGAAACACTACCAACTGGAGGACCCTGGGGTGGACAACCAGCGCGGCAGTTCGTTCTCGTTAAAAGGACCGGTACTCGTGCGCGGGCCCGAGTGCTTGACGAGTACCGAAGACGACGACACCAGCTCGACCAGCGGCTCGAGTTCGTGCGCCGGTTTGCCTCCGGTGACCTCGTGCTGTGTGCTGTGTGAGTCGAGTCTCGACGGCGAGGCCTACGCTTCCAGTCGCAGCGACGTGTCGGTCGTGACCAGCTCCAGCAGCAGCACCAGTAGCGGATTTGAATCGACAGTATCGACAGCGTCCTGTACGAGCGAAGAGTCCTTGATGGACACACGCGACCTCGTCACCGCGCTCTCCGTGTCGGCGCCGGCGAAAATGTCGACGCTCACAGCAGCCGCTACCGCAACAACCCGGCGGGGCACCCACTACGTCATGACGCTTGGGTGCGGCCACCAGTTTCACGACGAGTGCATCGTACCCAAGCTGAATGAGACGCTGCGCTGTCCGACCTGCGACCATCTCGAGGTCAAGTAATATACAACTGAAGAGCTGCTAAGATCATTACGCCAATATAAGCATGTCTGCGTTTATTTCTTGCGGTGGAGAAACCACGTCGCGCGACCCCATGCCTCTTGCTCGACGCTTAGGCTGCGCACGTGTTCGAACGTCTGCGTGTCGGGCAGTGCGTGGGTCGCGCTGATCACGATGGCACCGGGTTTGCAGTAGCTCGCGAGCTTCCAAGTGAGCTCGCGCAGGAACGTGGCGCTGAAACACGTCGAATTCATAAACACGAGGTCCGGTGAGGGATTTGTGGGCCAGTCTGCGTCGAGCGCGTCGCCATGTGTAAAATGGATCCGCGTGCGTCGCTTTTGGTACGACAGCGCATACTGCTTTTTGACAGTGCGTTCCCAGTTCTGAAGCACCTGTTGCGAAAGTTCAAAGAGACCGTCGAGGATTTCAATGCCATAGCAGGCGTCAAAGTCATGCGCAAGAGCTGCTGCGAACACAGCCTTGCCAGTGCCAGCGCCAATGTCGAGGAAGACACCGCCGGGCTTGACAAGCGCAAGGTTGGTGCGCTTGAGGTGGGTCACGACCGTCTTGAAAGGGTCGAAGGCGATCTCGCCGTACACGAGCGACAGCGATAGGTACTCGTTTGCTTTGCGCTCCTGCCGCGAGGCTTCGCGCGCTACACTGTGTGGATAGTCGAGAAACAAAAGCGCAAAGAGCTCGTGCGGCGCCAGCACTGGCAGAGCATCTTTGTCGATGACAGCGACGCTCACGCTCTCGGACTCATCGCCTGTAGCGGTCGGCGGGTCATCGTTTTCTTGGCGCTGCATGCTCGATTAGGTGGAGATTTAGATCGCGAGCGTGCAGCGGTATTGTGTGATTCAAACGAAGAGTCGTTTGGTACTGGTAGGAAGCGTTGCTGGAGTGTACATAGACACTTATAATGGAATTCTCTGAAAGTGTGGAGCTGCGTCACGTCGAGACACGACGAAGCGGAAAGATCGCGGGCGGTGCAGCAATCATCAACACGAAGAAGATTCGCAACAGGAGGTGGCGCAAATGTCAGCGCCTTCCCATGCGGCGACAGACGTCTGGCGCGTGAGAATCGTGAGCACCGTCCATTATGCTTGACGAACCATTGAGGCATCTGCCAGTCCGAAAAATATCGAACGTTCCCCGAAATAGCTGCTCATAAAATAACATTAGCCAATCAAAACGATCCATTTTTGGAACCTTCCTCGATAATTAGCCAATCCCGAGCCGTGACGGTTGGAACGCATGCGCAAATGGACACCACTTCCGACTCCTTTTCCACTGCAGCGAAAAAGCGCAAATCTTTAGAACGTGCGCGCGGAGACGCGGCGGCCTCCAATAGGAGTCAGCTTGGGTGTGACTCAGCACTCAGACGTTCTGTTCATTCCTCAATTTGACAAGCAACCACAACCATCACAAGATCAAACAAAACAAAACATGACCATGATGGCTTCCATCATCCCCATCCCCACCACCGCCATTGCCGCATTGGGCACGGAGACCAGTCTCCCGTGCGTGTGGCTCGCATGCATGCTATGCATCTGCGCGCTCAACGGCGCCGCTGCGCTCGCCTGTGTGGCCGTTGTGCTCACCAAGACCAACGACCACGTGACTTTCCCCACGAAGGACAGCTCTGACCAGACCTCCTTCACGCCGACCTCCTATGCGACACCGCACATGGCACGCCAAGCCCCAGCCGTTCTCAAAGCAAAAGTACCACGCACAATTGACGGCGTATGCGGCAAGCGCAAGACGCGCGATCACCAACCCGAGTTCCCGTTCGCGCGCAAGCGCCCGACCGAGGTGCCGGACGAAGCACCGATCACGCAAGGCCGCACTAAGCTGCGCCGTGTAACCAAGATCAATATCGTTCGCTTTGGAGCGCGCCGCTCGCGCTCGTTTGGGGGCGAACTGCTGACCGGCGCACCGCCGTCACCATTGCGCCGCGTCGCATCATGCGGCGACTCGAGTACCACCCACCCCTTCGATTTCAACCCCATCCAAAAGACAACGTTCCAGCCGATGCCCCCCACCGCTATGGTGTGTGCGCCGCTCGAAGAAGCTGTTGTGACCGTAACTGACTTGCTGCGTGAGATCCGTCTTCCTGACGTACTGAGCTCCGCCAAGACAGTCGTGGTCGCCAAGCTCCGCGAGGCCGCACGCAACGCCGTGGACGAAGTGCTGACCTCGATCATCTCGTTCCTCACCTACGGCATGCTGCTGTTTATTCTCCGCCAATACAGCGCCGTCGCGGTCGGCGTCAGTCTCGACCTTGGTGCGTTTAGCATCGAACTGTGAGACACTAGTTAGCTGTAGATAGGTACATAGCCTCCCCCTCTTAGTGTCCTAGCGTAGCGTCCAGTTAGACTACTTATTTAATCGCCAATAGAGCACAACCATTAATATTGAGCCACTACGATGGCAACATTTTTAGTCAGATCACTCTCGCGTGCAGCAGCTAGGGAGCGACCAGTTCCCTCATCACGATCCTCTCGTTCGAAAGCAAAACGGAACTATATGCATCTCCAATAACGGTGACGCCTATCCGATAATGATGTAGAGAGATAGTCGTTAGGCCCAGGACTCTTTCTTCCTCCCTCGTTGCCCCCGTTGCTGTCACACACAAGCTGCCTCTCTTCCGCTTAAAAGTCGTCGTCGTCGTCTTCGTCTTCGTCACTAAAGTACGTTCGCCGCTTCACCTATAGGATGCATCCATTGCGCCAATCAGTCTCTACTAACCTAGTGCTTCTCATGCTACCCCATAGAATCCGTACCGTGACTTTCGTGCGCTGCTTCTCTTCGTTCTCTCCGGCGCGCTCGAGCAGCTCAATGAGCTTCTTTTCGTCGATCTTGGCCGCAAGCTGGCCACGCTGGGCCATTTGGATGACCATATCTTCAATTGCACGCGCTTTCTCGGGCTTGACAATCGATATTCTCGAGACTATTCAATAAGAACCAATTAAATAATGAGAGATCGTGAAGTCAAAGCGAGCCGTACATACGTCGCTCGCGCGCCTCCGGCTGCAGCACCTGCTGCAAGATGGAGCTGCGCATCTCTTCCTGCTGCCTATATATTGCACATAGAGACACACAGTCGTTAGGTTACGTCACATTCGGTTTCTCTTTTGTTCGCTAAACGCACTTCTGCTTCATTTGCTCGGCCTGCATTTGCTCCGCACTCATCGGCATTTGTTGGCCGGCGCTCTGCTCCATACACATCGTTAGATAACTGTTTAAAGAACTGTTCTCGTTCTCTCATCTTCTCGCTTCACATAGCGGCCGTCACGAACGTACGCTCATGGTGGCGTGGGGTACGGATCGCAGTCGTCTTCTTGGGCTTGGTAGGGAAGCTTCTTGATGGTCTGTGGTGGTGCTCACAATTTTCGCGAATAGCCCCACTTGACTGACACTATTCGCATAGTGACAGGATCTGCTGTGCAAGCGACGGTGTCACTCAAATGAAGTTAAGATTCTAGAAATTTGGGAATGAAACGAACTTAAGCTTGAGGACACGTATTTAGCGATCTTCTCCTCTTTCACGCCATCAATCAACCCACTTCCGAATTGACAATGAGTCGACCACCTCATGGCCGCGCGGCACCGCGAGATAGTGCGCTCCACGCGCTCAACGCCGCGAACGAGGACGCGCAGTTGGATGATCTCCTACATCAGTACTTCCGCTTGGCACTCCCGCCCAGTGGCGTGACCAAGCGGCGTCTCAAGCGGCCACGGCTTGCAGCCGGAGCTCCTGACATTGTGGAGCAACAGACCACTACGCCCGAGGCCGCGCGAAAGCGAATCAAGACGTTTCTCAAGGCGTCGACAAACGACAAACACATGCAACGCGTGCTGGACGCACTCACGAACCAGTTGCACAAGGCGAAAAAGCACGCGCCAGTGCTGCCGCTGGCTGTGCAGCTCGCCACGGAGCTCTTCGCACGGTCGACAGCGTTTCGCACACTGATTGCCACGCAGGCCGCGTCGTTTTACACCAAATTGCTGGAAGCAGCAGGCGAAAAAAATGTGGCGACGCAGCGGCGGCGCAATGCCGGTCCGACGACCCAGAGCACGGCCGTGCATATGGTACTCGCGGTGATCGAAACGTGGCGAGAGGACTTTGGGGGACGGTACCCGACGATTGTCGCGGGCCACGCATGGCTTTTGGAGAGGGGGTACTCATTTCCACGCACAAAAGAGACGATTGCGAATGTTGCACGCGAACAAGCGGAGCGTGTCCGCCGCCAGACGTCGGTGCGGCGACTCCAAGTGCAAAAAATGGAGCGCGAAATGGCGACGCGCGTGCCCGAGATGGAGACGACCATGGTCGAAATGGACAGCATTTTTGAGATCCTTGTACCGACGCTTGAGGCTTTCGAGCTGGAAGAGAAGGACGACGGTGGCGACGCAAAAGATCAAGCCGTGGGACAAACGACTCGTTTGGTGAGTACCGACGATGAGGTTGATGAGGAGGATGACGCTGTCGAATGGGAGAACATTTCGAATCGAACTGGAGACAGAGGCACGACACAATCGAATGATGACGAGATAGCTTCTGTGGCGAGTAAAGGCCAAGAAGAAGGAGAAGAAGATGACATTGAGTGGGAAGACGTTGCGGACGATGACGATGATGAAGACGGAGACTCACACGCAGAAGACGAGGATGATAGGAATGCAATCGCCGCAGAGGACATGGACATAAACGATATTGTGCAAGCGTACGGGCTCGGCAGTTCGTCGTACCAACTCACAATCTCGATTCCGACAACGCTGTGCGAGCAGTCGGCCGAGAACGAAGTGCTTTTTCAAACGCTTGCAGACGGTGTGCTCCAGATCCGCAAGCGCTTTCTTCCATTGGTCCACGACTGGCTCCAGATCGCCGACAGCGACGCCGTGGCGCTGGATCAGCCACGCGACAGTGCGCTGCTCCGAAAGCTCCACGCACTGCGTCAACGTCTCGACAACGTGACGCTCAAGTGGGAAGACCTCGTCAAAGAGAACGAGCGCAAACAGTTTGCGCGCATTCGCCCGCGCGTCGTGACCATGCCGCTGGCGGCCTTTGATGGTCCCCTTTCCAGCAATAGTCGTGACCGTCCCCTTCCTCAGCGACGCGCGCGCCAGACGCTGCTGTGAGCTCGAGATCCCCATTTTCCCTGAGATCTCCTCCGCACATGGGTTCATTTTTGGCCGCCAATGAAATGCATGCTTATTATTGGCTATAATAGATCCGCCAGTGGATCCAACTGTCTATTTTCCACCAATCAAATAACATTAAAAAGAATGGGTGGCCTACTCGCCCTGGCGCCAGTCACAAAGGCAGCCATTCTTCACTGGTGCAGCAGTGTATCGTTGTCGCGTGGCCGTCTCGCTTCTCGCGTCTATCTTTCCTTGTACGCTACCCGCGCCGCTTACGCGTCTACGCATCCGCCCACCACATCCGCGCACGTATCTGCTTTTCCATGAGCAGTCTCTTGCCGTCGCTCGATGACTGGGAGGCGCTGCTGCGGCGGTTCATGGGCGTCGACAATGCCGACCGCCACCGCGCCGAAGCGCTGTTTGCCGAGCTGCGCGCGTCGCAGCCGGACGCCACGCTCTCGGGCCTCGTAGGCGTGGTCCACTCGGCGCGCAGTGACGATGTGCGCGGCCTCGCAGCCGTGCTTTTGCGGCGCGTACTGCTGAGCGACGCCGTGTCGCTTTGGCCAGATGCTAGTGACGCTGTGCGCACGCACGTCAAGCACACGTTATTGGCCGTGCTCCACAGCGAGAGCGACCGCAGCATCCGCCGTAAGGTCTGCGACACGGTCGGCGAGTTGGCGTCCAGCATCCTCGAAGACGGCCAGTGGGACGAGCTATTGCCAACGTTGCTGACGTGGTCGCGCGACGCCACCAACACAACGCTGCGCGAGACCACTCTCCGCGTGCTCGAGATCATTGCGATCTACTTAGCCGGCGCCATGGAGAACGAGAACGAGCATGCTTCGGAAGACGACGCCAACGCGATGGACGCGCTCGAAGCCACGGTGCTGTCCACACTGGTGCGGCTGCTGCACGACACCGATGGCCGCGTTGCCCTCAACGCCGTGCGGGCGCTGTCGATGCTGCTCATTAATCTCGACGCACCGTTCCATTTAGTGCACCACGATTTGCTGACCAACTCGGTGCCGCTCGTGCTTGCCGTGCTCCATCGTCTCTTGAACGCGCACCAGTACACAGACGTCATGGAGCTCCTCGAAGTGCTCATTGAAGTCACTGAGCCTCATGCGCTCTACTTTAAACCGCTCTTAAAAGAGTACGTCGCAACCATGGTGCAGCTCGCGGACGGCACGACGTTGCCGGACGGATGCCGCCAACTCGCGATGGAATTCCTCGTGTCACTTGCCGAGAACGGGTCGGTCGCGTGCCGCAAGTTAGCGAAAAACAGTTTTGTGACCAGCGTCTTCCCCGTGGTATTTCGCATGATGCTCGAGCTCGACGACGTCGAGACGTGGAGCGCTGCGACCTGCGAA
This sequence comes from Pythium vanterpoolii, assembly GCA_023334535.1. NCBI lineage: Eukaryota > Oomycota > Peronosporomycetes > Pythiales > Pythiaceae > Pythium > Pythium vanterpoolii. The sequence continues at coordinate 21,347 of JAADVD010000290.1, forward strand.
GAAGCCGACGATTTGGTGTTGTTATCGCAAGAAATTTCGAATTTTGACGTTGGTAGCGAAGCGCTCGAGCGCATGGTCGCGGCGCTCGGATCGCCTAAGTCGCTCCCGACATGCTTTGCGCTCATCCACGAGTACGCGTCGCGCACCGACTCGTGGCTCCACCGCCATGCTGCGCTCGTCGGCTTGTGTCAGATACTCGAAGTGCTGGCGCCGCGCGAGCTTGATGAAATCGTGCGGCACTTGCTGGCGCAGTGCCACGACCCGCATCCGCGCGTGTGCTGCACGGCGATCGATGTGATTGGGCAATTGGCCATGGACCAAGCGCCGCATTTCCAGGACGCGTACCACGCCCCCGCGCTCGAGGTCTTGCTCCACTACTTGCAGCAGCGCGAGACCCCGCGGCTCCAGGCTCACGCCGCGACTGCGCTCCGGCAGTTTATCGACATGTGCGCGCCTACATTGCTGGCGCCGTATTTAGAGAAGTTGCTGCATCAATTATTTGCCGTGCTCCAGCAGCCGCAGGCCGCCCACGTCGTGCGCGAGCAGACGCTCACGGCCTTGTCGTCGGCCGCGACGGTCGCCGGCGCGTCGTTCGCCCAATACTACTCGGTCGTCATGCCGACGCTCCACCAACTCCTCGTGCAGTGCCTCGCCGAGTCCACCACGACTGGCGCCGCTGGCGCCTTTACGCTCGGCGGCATTACGCTCGAGTGCATCAGTCTCATTGGCGTGGCCGTCGGCCGCGAGCTCTTTGGCCACGACGCCGTTGCGATCATGAAGCTCATGGCGCAGATGCAGCAGACACCGCTTATTGTTGAGAACGAGGGCATCCGGACCTACCTTCTCCAAGCATGGGCGCGCTTCTGCAAATGCCTCGGCAAAGACTTTGCGAGTTACTTGCCGGTTGTCATGCCAACACTGCTGCAGGCCGCGAGTCAACAGGCCGAGTTTGAAGTCGACCCGTCCACCTACAGCGACGACGACACGGCGAGCGACACGTCAAGCGAAGCGCACGACGACATCCAATTGGCCCAAGTCAATGACAAGTGCATGAGCATCCGCACGTCGGTCTTGGAAGAAAAAGCCACGGCCTGTCAACTGCTTGCGGGCATGGTCACGGACTTGGAAGAAGCGTTCTTTCCCTACGCCGAGCAAGTCACGCACGTGCTCGCGCCGCTTATGACGGAGTGTGTGCACGCAGACATTCGCGCCGCGGCGATCGCCGCCATGCCCGCGCTCGTGCGGTGCGTCGCCCAGGCCACGGCGACTGCCACATCTACGGCCGCGGTGAACGCCGAAGCCAGTAAGCAAATGGTCGATTTTGCCATGGGCCGCCTGGTCCATGCCTTGCCGTCCGAGCCGGATTTGGAGCTCGTAATGAGCATTATGCAGAGCATGAAGCTATGCATTGACTATGCGCAGTCGTCGCACGCCGCGAGCCACCTCAATGACGCGCAGCTGCGCGAAGTCGTGCATGCGTTGCTGCTCGTCTTGGGCGACAGTTTTCAGCGCCGGGCGGTCCAGCGCGCAGCGCGTGCGGCCGGCGACACAGACGACTCCGAGATCTACGATGACGAGGAAGAGGAAGACGAGAGCAGTGCCGGCGGCAACGACGACGACCTCGAGCCTGAGCTGCAGTTCCTCATGGCCGACTGCATTGGCCACTTGGCCAAGACCCACGGCGCAGCGTTCTTTCCAGTGTTCCAGGCCCTATTGTGGGACAAGATTCTCGAGCTCTCGGCCGCGCACTGCCTCGCCGAAGACCGCAAGCTCGCTCTGTATATTTTGGACGATGTGATTGAGTACGGCGGCGCGCCGGCCATCGCGCAGACCGATGTGTTTTTGCCTCTGCTGGTTGATGTGCTGCAGACCAGCGAAGGGTACCCGCCGCTGATCCAGGCCGCGGCCTATGGCATTGGGTTGCTCGCCCAAGTGGGCGGCGCGCGGTTTGCGCCGCACGCGCGCGGGTCGCTGCAGTTGCTACTGGACGTGGTTGCGTTGCCGCACGCGCAGGATGCCTATATGGTCAACGCCACGGACAATGCCGTGTCGGCGATCGGTCTGGTGTGCGTCGCGCACCACACTGTGGTCGACGCCGCGACGCTCTTTCCGCAGTGGCTGGCGATGCTGCCATTGCGGGGCGACTTGGAAGAGTCATGCCACGTGCTCCAGCGGCTCTGCGGCTACGTGCGCGACCGCCACGCGTTTGTGCTACAGCACGCCGCGCACGTCGCCGGGCTCGTACGGGTGTTTGCCCAGGCCATGACGGCGGCGCGGGCGTTTGACAAGCACGTCGGACCCGCGCTCTTTGGCCAAGTGCGGGGCGAGATTACGGACGCTCTGGCGCAGCTGCGCGTGGCGCTGCCGGCCGACGCCATGGCTCAGGCCTGGGGTACGCTCAGCGGTCCGCAGCAGGCCGCACTGCATGCACTGTTCACGTGAGACTGTTGATACTACCACCCCATAATGTTACCACAATACATTTCCACGAATGCGAGTGAATTGAAGAGACTATTGGGAATCTACTACACGGCCTAGGGTAAGATGCCGATACTTACATGGCGGCGACGGGGGTTGTTCGCTTGGCAGGCGGCGCTCGTCGGCGGTGGGTTCGTGTGGGTTTGGTGGAAGACGAAGCGGCGCTTTCGCGCGTCGCCTTGCGCGAGCGGCTGCGGCGACGGCGGCGCGGTTTCTGGTCAGCGGATGAGACACTTGTCGGAGCAGCGGATTCTTTCGCCGCGGCAATTGAGGCGAGAAGGCTGGACGTGAACGGGAGAGGTGCTGGTGCTGGTGCAGCTGTCGTCTCAGCGACTGTTGGGTTGGCGTTTGAAGGCAGGACCTCACACTCGTCGTCTTCGCTGGCGTCTGTGGTCGCAGCGGACGAGTCCGAGGGCTCACTCAGCGGTTCGTTTCTTTCGGCGTCTGTGGTGTGACCATTGTATTTGTCGAGTGACTGCACCGCCGAGGTAGTATCAACGACAGTCACCGTCTCGGTCTCCTTGGCAGTCTCGGTCGTGGCCGCTCCGGTCGTCTCCTCTGTTGCCGCACACTTCTGGGTCTGAGTAGCCAATGGTGGTGATATGACGGTAGTGCGCGAGCGGCGATGGTGCAGTACAAAGGCCAGTACCGGCACACACGCGGCGATACAGAGATAGATCGCGAGCAATTGCGGCGTCGGTGTCGGTAGAGAAAAGGGAGTCGAAGGGAAGAAGGTCATCGCGGGGATTAAGTTTCGTGCTTGAGGCAGATGCAGAGAGAATTGAGAAATGAACAGCTAAAGCAAAGAGAGCAAGAGCAACAACTGGAAGGCTTTCATGGTTCGAATTCTGTGAATGCTGAACGCTGATTGGTCCATTCGAACAGAGAGAAACATTCCAATTTTGAAGTGATGTGATTGGCTCATGTCGTCTCCAACTTCAAGCTGTGTGTTCGATTCCTCTCACTTCGGAGGAGCGCTCCGTGTCTTTTGTTTTTGAGTTGCGGCTCTGTTCGTATTATTAGCTTCATGGGAGACTCGTCGCTATCTACGTTTCCCAGTTTGGAGAGATCCTGACTAAATGTAACGGAGACGATGAACAGAAATAGCGCACTGCCGTTTAGGACCCTTTGATCACAAAGTCTCGGCTCAGGCATTCGCATTGGTTTGTGTCGTTTTGGTTTTGTTTTAGTGTGCGCCTTCGACGGTCACCTCACCGACAGACGCTCTTGCTAGAGGGCACGCGAGCGAACCGGACAGCCCGCTCACGCACCCCACACATACACACGGATCCATGGGGGCTGGCGCGTCTGTGCTTCGAGGCAGCGGCAGCGAGGACGCCATCGACGTTGCCACGTTTGCAGTTGTGCAGGAAGAGTACCGACGACTGAGCTGCAGCCACGTCCACGACGCGAATGACGACGCGTCGCTTTACAAGGCACCGACAGACGAAGAGGTCTTTGTGCATCTCAAGCGCATGGTCGTCCAGCGGTACGAACTCCAACACCAGAGTGCACCGGATGATGGACCGAATGGCGCTTTGCCGACTGAAGCTGAGGACGCGGAGGGGAATGAAGATGGGGTACATGTACCCCCCACCATGGATGCTGTGGATGCAAGTGACGAGGGAATCTTAGCGGAGGCCAAAGAACACGACGACGACGACAACACCGCCGAGACCATCACCGCCACCACGCTCCCAACCGACGAGGATCCAGACGATCTCGTCACGTCCAGAGATTCCTTCCACACCGGCGCTCTCCTATTATCGTTGACAGGCGAAGACAGCACCAACGACCATACCCACGGCCACGGCCGCATGCTGCCGGCGACGCTCATGACCATGTCGTCGGCGTCGTCCAGCTCGGCGTTTGACCTCACGCAGAATCTCACGCCCGTGTTCACGACCGACGTCCTAACGGATCCCACGACGCTCAAGATGATTACGAGCTACGCCGAGCGCGAGCAGATTGCCCACGGCGGCGACTGGATCAAGTTCTGGGTCGAAATCGACGCGCTCGCGCAGCTACCGTCGCACTCGTACACGCATCGCCGCCTGCGCAAGATCTACGACAAGTTTCTCTCACCTGAAGCGCCGTCGCCCGTGTGCGTGACCTCGAGCATGCTCGCCGAGATTGAAGCCGCACTCCAGAGCGACAATATCTCGGCCGGCATTTACGCCGACGCCCAACAGATTTGCCTTACCGCGCTCGAGCAGTCGGTGTTTCCGCGGTTCCGTGAGAATCGCCTCTTCAAAAAGATGATCGAGTTTTGTGCGCCGGCGCCACAGGCCGCGGCGATGGCCACCAAGCAGCAGCAGCACGAAGCCGAGGACTACTCGCTCCAAGGCATCCTCACGCACCCAGCCAAGCTGCGGTTCCTCAAGACGTACTGCATGGAGGCCCTTGCATTGGAGAATTTGCTCTTTTACCTCGAGGTCGAAGACTGCAAGCGACTACCGAACCTGAGCTTTATCGTCAATAAAACCCGCAAGGTCTACGATCGTTACTGCACGCCGTCGTCGCGGGCGTTTCTCCACCTGCCGGACGCTGCGTTTGCCGAGCTCCATGCCGCGGCCGACGCCAACCAAGCGCTCTTGCCCAAGCTGTTTTACGAAGCGCAAGTGCTCGTGTTTCAGTGCATTTCTGAAGAGATCTGGAAAGGCTTTTACCGCACGCGCGAGTACCTCGAGTACTCGCGGCGCCTCAAACCCGAGCGCCGCCGCTTGCCGTTTGCCCGGAACGCCGTCAAGTTTTCGCCCGAGCAGAGCGAGCAGCTCCAGCAGAAGCTCGATAACATGTCTGAGTTCCAGCTCATCGAGGCGGCCATGCATTATCCGGTCGCCAAGCTCATTCCCCTCACTGCGAGCCAGGGCCTCGAGGTGGTAAGTGCATCTGGTTCTACTCCGGCTTTAGCGACGGACGCGGCCGCGGCCGTTATGGTGTTTACCCCGGCCGAGCAGCTCACGATCCTCCTCAGCGATGCGTTTGGGCGCAAGTTTTTTAAGCTGTTTATGCACAAACGTGGCGTCGATCACTTTTTAGCGTTTTGCCACGAAATCGACGACTTTAAACTACTCCCTGGTATCGAATTTCTCCAGCACACGGCCAAGAAAATCTACCGCAAGTATATTCTCCCGACCGCCAAAATGCAAGTCGATATGAGCCGCGCCATGCGCGACGAAATCGGTGAGCGGCTGCTCAATCCATCGGTCGATATGTTTAAACGCATTTCGCAGCGCGTGCGGCACGGACTGCTCCAAGACGCCCTGCCGCGGTTTGTCAAGTCGCCGTTCTATAGCGAACTCAAGAAACTCGCCAAGCAGCAGACCAAAGACTCGACTACTTCGGCGACGGGCTCATCGATCCTTGCAGACCTTAAAGCCATGGATGCTGCCGCAAAAACCGGCAAGCTCGAGCTCGGGCACTTGGATTTATTGCTTCAAAACCAACTGAGTATGAAGCAATTTCGCTTGTTTCTCGAGTCGCAGCACTGCGTCGAGAACCTCATGCTGTACGAAGAGATTGAGCACTTTCGGCGGCTCCCGAGCTACCAAATTGTCTTGCGGTCGGCCAAAAAGATTTACGACAAGTACTTGAACCCCCACAGCAATACGCGGACCCCGTTGATTGCGATTTCCGAGGCCTTGCGCTTGCGCGTGGTCGCGCAATTGGATGCTGCATCGCGCACGACCTTTGACGAAGTCGAGAACGAGTGCGGCGAATTTATGCGGAACGTCGTGGTGCCCGATTTTCTCGATTCGCGGATTTTCATGGCGTTGGTCGGGACTTGGACGGTCGTGGACGATGCGTACCCGGGCGAAATGCTCAAAGGCGAGTTCGAAATGGCGTTTCTACGGCACCGTTTCCACCTCGTGCAAGAAGAACGCGGGCTGTCGCGGGACACGGCGACGCCCAAAGGCCATTCCGGTTAATACAACTGAATCAGCGGCCCGACGATCGCTTGCTCCCACCGCAACAAGCCCATGAGGAACTTGACGGCGTTCTCGGCCGCGTACTGCGGCGACTTGTAGTTGGTGCGGCCGCGCCAACTCAAGTGACAGCCATGCGCGTCGGCGAGCGGTCGCAGTTCAATGCTGACCGACACGTCGATCCACACGACACGCTCGGCCGTCGAATCGGTGTCCCCCACTTCAGGTGGCGGTGGGTTCACGCTCTTCATGCCCACGAGGAAACCGTCGGTAGGCAGGCCGAGCCCGTGCGGCATGGGCATGCGGAAGACGAGATAGTGGGTGCGAAAGACTGTGCCGTCGTCGGGGTGAATGGTCTCGCGCACCAGCACTTTGAGGTCGCTCGAAATGTGCTGCAAAAAGTCGAGGCGACGAATATTGAGCTCGCGCTCTGCCGCGCGGTAGGTCGCAACGTCCATCGCTTGGGTCCACGACCGCTGCAGCAAATCACGCGCACTGAGGTGGTCAAAGCGCTTGGTAAACTCGAAATGCATTTCGTTGGTCAACGGGTCGACGTGGCGCCGCGTGCGCCAGCCAAACACTTCGAGCGACGGCGTTGTGTTTTCCACCTCGACCTCTTCCATGGCGTGGACGCGTGCGAGGTCATCGCAAAACGACCGGACAGTGGCGTGGGCCTGGGCAGTGGTAAGCGGCGTAAAGCAGTCGCGGGCCGCGGCCGCAGCGGCGCCACCGAGCAATAAAAGCTTTTCGTTGACCATGTCGTCGAGCGCGTTGGTCGCCAAAAGCTCTTGGAGCTCGTGCTCGAGCGCTTGGCGCTGTTGGATTTGGGCCCGCACGGCGCCGTTCTCGCTCTCGAGCGTCCGTCGCAGTTGCACGAGCGCGAGCAGTCGCGTCTGGAGCCGCTCGACAAACTGCGCATCGGCGTGTGGCGTCATCACGAGCTGCGCGTACTGCGCCTCGAGAGTCGCGACCGTGTCGCGGAGCTCGGTGAGCGTTTCCTAAGGTCATAAATAGAAAGTAAAACATTCGAATTAGAATGCGGGGTAGTTTTCGAAACTGTGCGGTACGGTCCTACCTTGGCACGCAGACGTGTGCGACGCATCGAGTCACGGTTGCGCTGGCGCCGCAGGGCGATGGATGCCGCATCGTTGTCGTCACTGGCTGTGTGGAGCGACAATGGCGACGAGACCGACGGCGCCGATGGGACAGACGACAAAGCCGACACAGACGCCGACGCTGATGCACTCGCGTACATGTCGGTGGTGGGGCTGAAGGCTGCGGCGTCGGTCCAGACATCGTCGTTTAGTGACGGAGACGGACGTGGCGGTGGGGTGGACCCGCTCACGGTCATGATCGAGTAGCTAGGAGATGAGAAGTGGACTTACAAGTCCAGGACAAAGACTGTCGTTTTTTAGGTAAGCCTTTCGCTGGAGCTCAGACTCAGAGTTTCCAGAAAAGAGTGAATACCGATTCGCAGAAAACAAACATATTCTGATAAACCTCTCATAATTGATAATTAGCTGCGGGTCATCCATTCCCGTTCCAGTCCCCCACAGGTATCATTCCATACAATGACCTCGGAAAAAAAAATTATTCGATTTTTGGTACATCAGGAAAAAGAAGCCAGCGGCATGGTGCTTTGGATGGGGCGGCACCAGCGCGCGGTTCTTTTTTATTCTGCCACAGGTCACGGCAATGGCCGCTCTGTCCTGCTACCGCGCGAGGCAGTTGAGTGGCGCAATGCAGTGGTTCTCCCACCGCAGCGTCGCTAGTAGTACGTCCATGGCGCAGACCTGCGCGTACGTGCGCGTACCATTGCCGGCGCGGCCGCCAAAGCGGACGTTGCAGCCGATCGTCGGATCACTAGTGCGCAAGGGCGTGAACAGCAAGCCGTAGCACAAGTCGACGTAGGTCGTGCGAAACTCGCCGGCGCGCTCCAGTATGGGCTGTATGATGTCGGGCTGCAGCGTGCGCGTGCCGACGACAATGCCTGTCGCGGTGCGCAGCCGGAAGAGCAGAATCACACTGCAGAAATTGCGCTCGAGCTCGGCGCCACCGATATCACCAATGGTGTCGCCGCAGCGCTGGGCCACGTGGAGATTGCGTGCCAAAACGACCGTGTCGTCGTCCCACCGATGGAGACAGACCATGCGCTGCGCCCGCGGCTGGAACGCACTGACTTTGCCGAGGTCGCTCGAGGTCTCCCACGACATGGTCGCCAATTCGTCCATGCACTGGTTTGCAAAGTCTTTGTTAAAGACAAACTGTACGTACGCATCGTCGACCAACCGCTTGTCGCTCCACCCAAGCACGTGGAACGGGCTTTCAATCGATGCATCGGCCCGCCGCGCACTTGCGACGATCTGGTCGCAGCTCTGGCGCACGAGCGCCGCGACGGCGTCGGCCCCCGTGCTCTTGAGCTTGAGTAGTGGCAGCACGTGCCGCAGCCACGCAAACTGGTCGGTGTAGAGCTCTTGGTGCTCGCGCTGCTGGGCGTCCAGCGTAATGCGCTGCTCTTCCTGCTCGAGCAACGGCGCCACAAGTTTTCGTAGTTTTTCTTTCAGGCGGATTGCATCGCGCAACGCAAAATTCTCACGCTGCAACTCATCCACACCATACTGCATGTGCGTATCCGTATCCGTATCCGATAATTCCGATGCCGAATCTGATTCCGCTTGTGCAACGCGTCGGGGGAGCGCCAGAGCCGCAGCGCGCTCGAGCTGGAGCGTCCGTAAGTGTTGTTCGAGGTGCGCAATCTCGCTCTTCATGGCCGCGAGCTCGTCCATTTTGCGCGTGCGGGCGCGCCGCATGCACTCGCGATTCCGCAACCGCTTGAGCTCCAAGTTGTTCACTCGCCGGTCTGGAATCTCGTTCGTCCTCTCGCCATCGGTGTTGATGGTGGGATTGGTCTCTTTCACGGTCAGCTCCATGCGTTCGACCTTGATGCGATTTGTCGTGGCGGTCGCAGTGGCAATGTCACTCACGTCGTGGGGTGAATCCTGGGCAGTGACGTAGGCCGATGGCGACGTCAATGGCGACGGCGACAGCCAGTCCACGTCCACGCCCACCTCCACCTCCAACTCCACCTCCACCTCCACGAACACCGGCAGCGTCGCGACGGCGTCGCCCATGCGCACGTCGTCGTTGGCCGTCAGCCGAGCAGCTGCCGCCGCACTCATGGCTCGTCGACGATCGCCGGTCTGCTCGTGCGCTTGCTCGTGCGCGAGCTCTCTGGATCTACGTGCTGTCCAGAATTTCTGGACCGCGTCGGAGTCGTTCTCTCCAGCTCTGGATGGCGTCAAGCACGGCAGTGCGGTGCCATCCTGAATCTGAGGCGCCGGCCATTTGGGTTCGCGCATCCACGCAGCTGGTCCGACAGCCGCACGCCCATGTGGGTCGCACGGGTCGCTCTGCTTATTATTACAGGTAGGCGGGGCGGACGCGTCCAGCGCGCCGAGAGAGACAGCAGCGGAGGTGGTAACCGCACATCCCGGTGGCCGCGTCGCGAAAGTGCTGCGTGACCTGGACGAGGATGCCATCGCTCTCTACTACTACTACGTAGTATTGGCGAAGGTCTCACGCGGTAGGACGCCTCAGTAGCCTACCGCAAGTGCGTGCGATACAAAAGTACTGATATAGCTGGATGTATTTGTTTCACTGGATATGTTGAGGACAAAGACACTCTATGGAAATTATTATGAGCAACCGTAAGTCACAAAAGTATCAACTAGCAGGCGATGATACTGTGAGTAAACGTTGATACGAGACTCACAGTACTATCAGGTTGAGATCAGTCGTGGAGGCTAGCTGGACCGATCATTTCGAGTGGACGGAAATGCCACATCCTCCCAAGCCATGTGATCAGGCACATCGATGATGCGGCAATGTGCCTGATTAAATCCATCTGCCAAAGTGAAGTAAGCGAGCGATTGGAGGATGACGGGGAGACAGTACACAAATGTGTTCTCTGTGGTGTCATGAGGATGATGGATATCACTGTACGTATAAGGGGCGACTGGTCAATTCACTGGCATACAGTCAGTACAGTCAGTCCGCCCTGCTGATCAGCCGTCGCGGAGTGCATGGGTCCTCATTTCTTACCCATGCAATTCAGTGTGTCGGTAGAATTCTGTCGTATTCTCTTTGACGGCGTTTTCGCACCAGACTCCTGGTAATGACGTGACGGACCATAGTACTACGGCTCCAGTACGAAATCGTCGAGGTAGGACTCAGGACTGGGAAATTGAACGTCTATCGCTTCAGTGATGCTACTGAAGTATTATGGTGCAGTTCATAAGTCATATCTTGCGCGTGCATCTAAAAGGGGGATCGATCAATTACCACACCCAGGAATGTCCGCTTGGCAAATCAGGTGTGTACCCACCAACCTGTTCGAAGCCAGTTCGAATTTTTAATTATTAAAACAAGGTAGTTGTCTTACATTACAGGCGATTTCGTAAAGAAGACTTCCGTGATTTGAAACATTGAGCCTATCGATAAATCGTTAGACACCCTGTTTCGTAATAGCTATTAGGTGCAGGAAGTTCAGATCCACATCGTGTGAAATGCTGAGTTTTTTTTGCTTGACCATCTTCGAGTAGACAACCTCTATAACAGCCCCACAAGGATGATCACAATGGTTCGCCTTCTAGACGGTTCGACTCTGTCTATCGTGTGTCTGGGTAGACCCCATTTGGACGCGTCCATTGGATCCGGTGACTTCTCTGGATTGCAGACATTCGAAACAACCTCCGTACTAGCACCACCCATGACGCCTCCGCCTCGACCACTACCCAAGCTCCTGCACGCACCACTCGCACATCCGGACTGTATCCGTGTGAAGAATGTAGAGAATATAATGTGCAGATATGAGTACGTACATGATGTCCTCCTCTACCAGTTCCTTGAGCTGCTGGATTCAATTTCGTCCAGCAGCGGTACCACCGGCATGGGGGTTTCGACCGCGCTGACGGCAAACTCGCCAGGGTGGAGGTTCAGTGGTGCCCAACAGTGCTGACAAGGCTGTTTACCCAATGAATGATGGCGAAGTCGACCTCATGGATCGGTGTCGCGGCGGTGGCAGTCGCAGTCCCATCGACGACCTCAGACCGTCGTCGAGCAAGAATCTTGTTCGAAACACCGTGTCCTCAATCGCGAGTCCAATCGCCTGATCTGCACGCGATGCAAGGGTACGAAAAACATGAGGATGATTGATAGACAGCTTGAATGTTTTAGTTTTCGAAAACGAGATTGCGATAAGCACTGTTCTAAAATCCAGTACCGTAAATGAGACCCGTGCTGGTGAGATTGCCGCATGTTTTCCATGGAGGTTTTCTACTCTAGGCTGTCAGCGGGCGACCCAGTGTCCGTGGAACAGCACGTACACATGATGATCGAGCATATCTTGTCAGCAGTGTCAGCACAGAGAGACGAGCGGGCCACGCAAAAGCAGCGAACTGGAGGAGGGGATGAGATCTAAACATCGTAGTAGTGTACACGTCCAGCGTCGTACGCCTCCCTCCTCCTCTGGCCGGTGTAAGCACCTACCTATCCCTTAGCCCAGGGCGTCAGCGTAGCAACGGAAGCACCAGCAAGTTGCTCGCATTGGACGATAACAACTTCAACCTTGTTTAACAAGTCTTTTAAAAATCTTCTATCAAGGTGAGATGGGTTGCCATCTCCATGCTACTTGTTATTAGCATCCAATCCATCCATCGTCTCGTTCTGTACAGTAGCGTTTCCAACAGAAATTCATTTGAACGAGAGGCGGTCGGCGGATCTCCCATCCACTCGTGTGGTGTGTTCGCGTGTTCGACAGAAGGAAATGGACAACACTAGGTGAGAGAACCGAGGTTCACTCTTGTCTACCGTGACAAGACTCGATCTGATCGCCTACCCGACTACTCCTTCTAGCCTTCTAGCCTTCTAGCCCACGCCGCATTCCACAACCCGCATCGTGCTGCCCGCGTTGTCCACCGCCTCCTCAACCTCAACCTCCACGACTTTGCTATGAAATCCGACCGCCGGGCCAATGCAGCTGTGCCCACGTACCGCATCGCATTCCAGCCGCCTGACGCCGATCCCCACATGTACGTTACTAACTCTCATTCTCCTCTGTCACTATTCGCTCGACGCGGATCCTCTCCTTCTCACCTTCTCTCTTCGCTCCTCTCAGGGACTTTACCGTGCTCGAATCCACAGACCTGATCCTCGAGTCGCCCCCTCCCCCCGACAAAGACCTCTTCCAGAGTCGATTGCAGAACCGCCCGACGCGGGTGCTGGGGACCTTTAACGTCGTAGCGATCACGTTCCTCTATGCGTGCGGTGGACCGCTCGGGTCCGAACCCATAGTTTCGATTGCTGGGCCGCTCGTGGGGCTGCTCGGCTTTGTGCTCTATCCGATTGTCTATACGATTCCGTACGCCAGCGTGGTCACGGAACTCAGCACTGCGCTCCCTGAAGATGGCGGCTTTACGATCTGGATCATGCACGCGTTCGGGCCGTTCTGGGCTGTCCAGGTCGGCTACTGGTCGTGGGTCAGCGGGGCCGTGTCGATGGCGATCTACCCCTCGTACATCCTCGACACGGTCGGCCGCATCTCGTCGTTCCAGCCGAACGCCGACCACGTCTACTTTGCCAAAGCCGGCATCGCCGTGCTGCTGTCGGTGCCGGCATTACTGGGGACCCCCTGCATCAGCCGCCTCACGAGCACCCTTTTGGTCGCTGTGTGGTTGCCGCTGTTGGTGTTTGTCGCCTGGGGATTCATTGCGACCGATCTCACGGCCGCGGCCACGACCCTCGGCGCGGTCCACCGCCACAACACGACCTATATTCCCTCGACAAACCGTGTCGAGCAAAGCGGCGACGTCGAGATCAACTGGTACGACCTCCTCAGCACGCTCTACTGGAACTACGAAGGGCTCCGCATGGCGTCGGTCTTTGGCGGCCAAGTGCAGAATCCTGCTGACGTCTACAAGCGCGCCATCGCATTAGTCGTGGTCCTGACCGCGGCCGCTTATGTCCTCCCACTGCTCGCGACGCTGCTCAGTGACAGCCAAAACTGGACACGCTTTGACCTCGGCACGTACGAGTACGCGGCCCACGCCCTCGGCGACGACGCATTGCGTGGGCTGCTGGTCGCGTGCTCGTTTTCGACGTGCTTGGGGCTCCACATCTGTGGGGTCTTTTGCTGCTCGACCGAGATCTCAGGCATGGCCGAGAACAAACTGGTGCCAATCGTGATCGCCACCCGCAACACCCCGTGCGGCAGTCCGCACTATGCGATTATGGCGACACTCGCGATCGTGCTTGCGCTCATGCCGTTTGATATGGACGACTTATTGCCGGTCGCCAATACGTTTGGCAGTCTCGTGGCAGCGTCCATCTTTCTTTCGGCCGTGCAGCTGCGGCGCAACATGCCGTATCTCAGTCGGCCCGTGCGTGTGCCGGGCGGCGTCGTCGGAGTTGCCGTGATCTCGATCGTTCCGGTTGGAGTGTGTGGGTATCTCATTGTCAAGACGCTCTTTTCGTCGCGGTCGTCGGCCCTGCTCGTGTTTGGCTTTGTCGCGCCGGCTGTGCTCTTTGGCGGCGTCCGTTCGTACCGCTTTAAAACCATGTTCTGCCGGTAGAGAACTAGAAGGACAGAAAAGGAGGCTGTGGATACTAATGCTTTGAAGAACCATGGTGCTTCAACTAGGGCATGTCCTTCTATGGATGCCGGCTGTGTCGTCTGCGTCAGCTGGAGCGATGGACCATCGCGCTGGACTGACTACTACCTCTATAATAATCGATGGACGAAATGGCGAGCGCCACGGTCTCACCTATAGACCATCTGGCCATTTGGCTGCCGAGTCGCTTTCGCGGAACGCAATGCTGGACGCGTGCAATAGTGTGACCAGCACTCTTGGGATACCCCATGTCCATTCGATTCGTAAGCGGCGACGACTGACTCTCCTCTCCCATATTGTCCAAGAAACCGAGTCGATAACTTCTTTCTTTGGACGTCCTGGTCGCCATGACTAACTTTCGGGTCAATCCGGACTCCAAAATCGCGCGAGAAGCCATCATGGTCCTGCCAATTCGGTTACGCGGCTTGCTCCGCGCATGGTATGGCGCACAAGCTACAGTCGGTATCACTTCGCTTACGAATGATGAGCAGACCCGTGTCTTCGTTGAAACCCGCATCTGGATGAGTCGCTTTGCAGAATGATAGATCAAGACGAACGAGACCACCGCGACGAAGCACTGTCTACTGCCGGACCCGAGCGACCGCCGTTTCTCCTTCCTTCAGTGTGTGGCACATCTATCGAAGATCAATTATCTTTTTGATGTCTACACGGCGACCAGATGGCCAGTGGAAGACGCATTTGCACAGCAAACATGTCGAACTTTGCCGCGGCTGGCGAACCACCACCCCATTACCGTGCCATTCCCGACTCTCCCATCAACTCTCACGACTCAACCGTCGAGCAAGTGTACCACCGAAACGAACAGATCCCTCAACAATACCATGACCATTGATTGTTCGGCCGCCGACGTCGTCCAAACGATTTCCTGCATTCCCCATCTAAACTGCTCTACGCTTCTCTGCTCCCCAGCTCCATGTCGGCGAGTCCACATCGACTTCTTCGGCATGGTGTCCTCGCCCCTTATCGACTGGATCGGATGCGTGCACATACGGCCAAAATCCGTCGTTATAACTCTCCGGTGTACTATAACGTCCGCTTTCTGGTATGGTGGCTCCTTCTCTAGTTGCAGACAAGTATGGCTCGGCAACCTACCGCCAAGATCACTACTGTCAGCACGGGTGCCGCCAGAACGAAAAGTACCGTCCCTGTTCTTCGACTACCGAATCGCACGATCGCTTTGGCACGTTCACATGGACGCGTGGAAGTCAATCGTTTTTCGGCGCTCCTGGATGGAAGGAGACTCTATTCGACATTGACCGAATGCTACGTCGACCATTCCACACCTCTTCACGAGGCGTTCATGTGTTGTGGAACATTGTTTGCTCTGTTGTATTCCACACACTCTGGACTATCCGCAATGACAAGAAACATCGCTCCATCGACGTCCCTCACACTTATAATCCTCCTCGAGCGCAGTGTCAACCTCTTCGAAGCCCATATGCAGCGATTCACCGCGCCACAAATGAATTCGAGCTTGAAGATGATCTCACGCAAGCGCTCGAACAATCACCTCCGC
>JAADVD010000291.1:0-36921 GCA_023334535.1 Pythium vanterpoolii
CAGCACCAGCACCATCACCGTCGCCATGGGCATGGTCGCCATGGGCACCCCGGCCATTTCCGCCGTGGGTGCAGAAGTGTCTTTGCTGAAAAAGACGGAGAGCTCGGAGCTTCATTTGTGGAAGACGTAACCATTCCGGATGGTACAATTGTTGCTTCAGAAGTCGAGGTGGTGAAGGCATGGAAGGTGAAGAATACTGGCACCATCGCGTGGACTGAAGGTTGCGTGATGAAGATGCAGACTGGCCGCTTCGGTGTCGCTCCATTTGAAGGTGATTACGACCAGCTTAACGCACGTGTCCCGCCGCTCGCTGCAGGTGAAGAGTACGTCGTCGAGGTGAAGCTTCAGACCCCTTCCGATGCTGGTCGTTACGTTGCTTATTGGCGCATGTGTGATCCAAGTGGCAATGGCTTCGGACATCGCTTCTGGGTTGACGTGGTGGTCGGTCGTGATATGTTTGTTAGCGACAACGTCGTATCAAACGCTGTCTGCCATAGCGAAGAAGCGACAGCTGCAGAATCTGTGACCGTCGTTGAAGCCGACGATGGTGTACTTGTCGACCTGACGACTTCGGATACCGAGTCTGAAGATAGCGGCGTAGATGTTGACACGAATGTCACCACGGACGAGTCAAGTGAGTCCTGCCCTCCGAGCGACACTGAAGTCCATACGGCCACGGAAGAAGCGCACCAAGTCCATGAGCATCCAGCTCATGTTGACGACGTTGTCGGCGAGTTGTATGAGGATGCTCTGGGCATGCTCGAAGCCATGGGTTTTGGCAACCGTGACCAAAACCGCACCTCGCTTGCACAGTGGAGTGGTAACTTGGCCCAGGCGATCAACAGTCTGCTCCTGGATGCCTGATTGTAACGCGCGAACGATGGTGCGTACTCTTGTCTCCCCCTGGCTTTCTATATGCCGGGGCAGTGCTCAGGAAGGAAGCTGAGTAAGAAGAAAACCACGAACACGAGAAACATTTTCTCCACTGCATGCCATCTCTTCAGACAGAAAACACACAAAAAGAGTTTGCGTAGGTTGAATGCATGTTCCATTCCGATTGAGATAACGAAAAAACCAACTAGGTGAGAAAAAAGCGTGGTATATAAAGTGGCTGTGAGCTGTTGCTTCGACACACTTCAATCATGACGCATTCATATCATGCACTTGCATTCTATGCGTAGACTATACGTCTTGCCGTGGATGAGTTGGAGTTGGTCCTTCAGGACCGAGCGATTGCTGAGCGCGTCATTCTCGATCTTTTCGTGCACGGAAAACCGCGTAGCCCATAGAAACATCACCAACCCACAAGCCCTATGAGTATCACAACAAAAGTAAGCTACTGCTTGCCACGAAGTACAGTACCTTGTAGTTGGCTAGCAGTGAGATCACAAAGCATGGGATCTCGATGGGGCGGTGGCTAATGTAGCTAAACATCACGGCCATGTCGTCCGCGGTCTTGGCCTATATAGGTTCTTGCCGTGGTAATCCAGCTAATTGTAGGCGTCGCTCTTGTTGGGCATGATGATGCCCGCTAAGCAAATCATGGTCAGCGATCGCACGCTGTCGGGGTACTTGGCCGAGTAGATGCCAGCGAGCATGCCGTCCATGGAAACCCAGTCAAGTGTACTTTGCGGTCCGTAAGGGTGGTCGCTTCTAAGAATTTGTGAAGCCACTCGGCTTGGTCGTCCGTGCGGCCTTGACCACGTAGGTCCGGGACGACGATCTGGTACTCTTTTTGATTGCGCGAGGCGAGAATGGTTCACGACTCTTCGCCAGAACTAGAGCCGTGGACAAACACTACGGGCTCGGTCGTGGTGGGCGCCTGGGCTTGGGCGTCGCGCTCCATGAAGCTCCACTCAAACCCATCGACCTGCGCTGTCTTGCTGCTAAAGCCGCGACAGAAGCGCGTAGCGTCCATGGTCGAGAGCATCAGTGACTGCAGCACACCTGCAAACACCATGATGGCGACGTGGCGTGTTGATGCAAAGCCTATGTAATGCTACTGTACGCTGGAGTTAGCGGTCAAGAGGGGCGCGTAAACGACAGGTAGAGCTGAACAAGTGTCAAATGGAGCGTTCGTCGCGCTGAAACCGAAACCGACTCTGTGCACAATGTCTCGCACTATCACTGTAATATGTTAGGTGTATTCTATATGGTTCACTCGCTCCATTACACGCGCGGGGTCTCGCCGTTGAGGAAAAGGTTGATCGCTGTGGCGCACTCGTGGGTCTTTTCATGCTGCACCGTGTGACCACACTCGTCAAACACAAAAGTAAATTTCTGCGGTACGTTCACGAGCTTTTGCTCGAGAATCGGGAGCGACGAGACGTCGAGCACGCGGTCGTTCTTGCCCCAAAACAGAAGCGACTTGGCCTGGATGCGGTGGAGGTAGTCTTCGAGCACGGTCGGGTTGCCCTTGGTGTCTTCGAAGATCTTTTCAAACACGGGCATCTTGTCCATCTACGAAGCACAGATTATCGTCAGATTTCCATCACAATAAAGCGAATCAGACAATACTAAACGTACGCGATATTTGACAACCATGGACGTGATAAAGCGCGGCGGCGTGAACGGTTTAAAGCCAATGAACGTCGTCATCTCCGTCATTTCTTCGGCGGTTTTCGCCAACAATAGGTTCCGACCGTGGTCATCCAGCATTTTATACGCGTCGCTCTTGTTGGGCATCGTGATACCCGCTGGGCAGATCATCGTAAGCGATCGCACGCGGTCGGGGTACTTGGCTGAGTAGACGCCGGCGAGCATGCCGCCCATAGAACACCCAATCAAGTGCACTTTGCGGTCGGCTGGGATCGTCTTTTCAAGAAACCGGTGGAGCCGCTCGGCTTGAGCATCGGCTGTGTAGCTGAGCGTCGGTTCGGCCGGTGTCGTCCGTCCCTGGCCAGGTAAATCGGGCACAATCACTTGGTATTTTTTGTCGATTCGTCGCGCGAGATTGGTCCACGACTCTTTCCAAGAGCTAAACCCGTGGACAAATACGACGGGCTCGGTCGTCTCCGGCGCTTTTCCGTCACGCTCCATGTAGCTCCACTCAAACTCATCGACGCGCGCTTTCTTGCCGTTGAAGCCAGCGCAGTAGCGCGCAAAGTCGATCGTTGGGATAAAGACGTAGTCTACGAGCAGTGACATGGTGGGACGTAGGAGAACGTATCGTGCAGTGGTTGGAGAGGTTGTTGTGTGGAGGAACCGAGCGGTTGAGGAATGCAGTGCTACGACCGATGCGTAGGCTTAAAGTAGGCTCCGTCTTCTGTCTTCACTTCTTACATGGCGTCCTTCCTATTGGAGTACGTTTCGTCGTGTTTTGATGAGCTTTTGGATTTCCATCACGTTCTGAGGCAGGGTAATCGCGATTATGACCACCAGAATGATGGTCAGAATTGCGATTACCCTGTATTTCAATCCGTGACCACCAGAATGATGGTCTCAAATTGAATGATGGCGTCTGAATGACGTTTGAATGTCCTAATATAACGCCCTAAACTAACGCTAAATGGATCTTGATGATCCGTTCCATATCGGTTTTCACAGGGAAACGCCCCAAATCTACGCCACCACCCATTTCCACCACGAGCTGCCGGGATAATTGTGGATCCATTCCAAGTCGCTGTCCATTTCTGCATCCGGAACTAACCCAACGTCACAGAATTATCCCAAACCATGGCGGAGCTTGCGTTGCCTGTGCCCCCTGGGAGCTTCACGAAGGAGTCGGCCGTCGTGGTCGGGCTCGGCGGCTACCCGTCGACCAAGCGCGTCGAGCCCTGCGGCCGCGCGTACCACCGTCGCGTCAAAAACATTGTGCGCGGCCGCTCGGCGAGCTGCGAGTCGATCGATGACGACGAAAAGGCCCGTGAGTCGGTGCGCAAGCAGGAAGCCGCGATCCTTAAAAAG
This sequence comes from Pythium vanterpoolii, assembly GCA_023334535.1. NCBI lineage: Eukaryota > Oomycota > Peronosporomycetes > Pythiales > Pythiaceae > Pythium > Pythium vanterpoolii. The sequence continues at coordinate 3,907 of JAADVD010000291.1, forward strand.
TACCGCAAGTCACTTAAGGGCAAGAACTTTTTGGAGCTCACAATGTACCAGCAGCTCGGGTTGTCGGACATTGGTTTTGACGTCACGGAAGACCAGACCAAGAAGGCGTACCACCGCGTGCTGATTGAGCACCACCCCGACAAGACTGGCAAGACCGAGAACGACCCCAACTACCTTGCGGTCCAAAAGGCCTTTGAGACCTTGATGGACCCCGCCAAGAAGCGCGCGTACGATTCGCAGTGCGACTTCAACGATGCGATTCCCACGGGCACGGAAAAGATTGCGCAAAACGAAAAAGACGGCAAAGGGAAAGACTTTTACGAGCTGTACGGCCCCGTTTTCAAGGCGAACGCGCGGTTCTCCGAGAACAAACCCGTGCCGATGCTCGGTGACGATACGTTGTCGATCGACGACGTCTATTCGTTCTACGATTTCTGGGTCAAGTTTGATTCGTGGCGCGATTTCTCGCATGGCCTTGAGCACGACGTCGACAGCGCTGAGCACCGCGACCAGAAGCGGTGGATGGCCAAGAAGAACGAAGTCGTGGCCAAGAAAATGAAGAAGGACGAGTACCGTCGCTTGGCCAACCTCGTGGACCGCGCGATGGCCAACGACCCCCGCATCCGTCGCGTCAAGCAGGCCGAGAAAGACAAGAAGGAACAGGCCAAGCGCGAAAAGGAGGAGGCCATCCAACGTGCGATTGACGACGAACGCCGCGTCAAGGAAGACGCCGAGCGTGCGGTCCGCGAAGCCGAAGATAAGGAAAAGTCGGAGCGCCAGAACGCCAAGGCCATTCGCGAAAAGCAAAAGAAATTGCTGCGCAAGGTCAAGAAGGCGTTCCGCGAGTTGATGGCCGCCGCCGAAGAGCAGGGATTGGACGGAGCCATGGACGCGACCAAGGTCGAAGACATTTGCGACGCCGTGGAGCTAGAGGAACTGCAGAGCCTTGTGGATGGCCTGGGTGGCGCGGTCGAGTCGCTCAACGCCGCTGGGCTTGCCAAGGTCACCGAGGTCGCTGCCCGCATTTAGGCGGAGTGTCAGAGAGACAGGAGTCTTACATCCAGTCTTGTGCTCGTGAAAAACTGAGGTCTTCTTTTGCGGACTACGTAACCGTACTGTTTGCTTTACTCTCATGGTGCTCCTGGCCTGAGTGACCTATATAGACTGCTCATTTTTTACTGTTTAGCTTTCTCCCTCTCTCCTTCCACGCCTTCATTCGCCTAGTTGATTGAGCGGTACACGTAGTGACGCATGCGCGCCTTGACCAGCACAAACGCCGAGAGCAGCGTGCACACACAGCCGGCCACAAAGAACAGTATGGCGTGAGCCGTGACCATGCGGCTTTCACTACTAGCAGTCGTCCCAGCATGCAACGCCATTGCCACCGCGTCCGGCACCGTCACATCACTTGTCGAGTCGGTGATCGGATGGTCGGCCGCGGCCTTCTCATCGAACGGTACAATGCCAAAGATCGAGCCGCCGTACGTCGGCGTTTCCTCCCACACCAATTCTTCCTCGGTAATATCGGGTTCGACAAAGGCACAGTCGGCTTCAATGCCCAAGTTGTTTTTGCCACGTACGATCTTGAAAAAGCCGTTCATGCCCCAGTACGTGCCCCACGAATTGCGGACGTGCCAGTACTTGACACCGTCTTCTTCGCCCCACCCGACGACTTCGACGTCGTGGTCAATGTCCATGAACCCCGTCGTGTCTTCGTAGATCCCGGCTTTGTAGTCGTACGTAAAGCCATTGCTGCAGGCAATGCCGCAGGTAATCGGGCCATTCATGAGCTCTTTCATCATGGCCACTTCGCCCGATAGGTGGCCATACTTCTTGGCGCGGTACCGCACGACTTTGGTGACGGGAAAGCACTCGGCCTTGTGCGGACTTTGGGGCGTGTACATGCAGCTACAATAGTAATACCACATTATTAACATCACATCCAGAATAGTAGCACCAAGAGCACTTACTTCATGCAGTAGCCTTCGGGGGGACACGTGCCGTTCGTGGCATGGAACTTGGTGTGGTCGGTTGCATTATACGGTAGGCACGACTCGTCCGGTAACCCATAGCGTTTCATAAACTCGTAGACATCGGCGGCTTCACCGCCGTCGCAGCCGGCCGAGAGGTTGTGGCCCGGCGCACAGTTGAGAAAGCTCTGGCGGCCGAGCATGACGTCGGCGCCTATGAACCCGCGCTTAATATTGAGGATTTTGATCCGATCTTGTGCACTCGACATAGCGCCGTGGGCAAAGCACGAGCCGCAATACTGCGGAATGTGCTGGTTCCACGACGGCACGCAAAAGCCGCGCTCGCACCAGTCCAGGTGCTGGGGGAGGTCCCGCTTGTCGGCTTCTTCATTGAGCGAGAGTGTGTGCGGCAGCGACTCTGCCTTGGCAATACTCGGGTGCAAATGCTCCCGGCCCTTCATCGTGCGATGGCACTTGCAGCCGCCGTCGGCTGTGGCGGTAGAGACTAACGCCCCCACAGCAAAGACCGCCATGGCGCGAAGCACCAGTGTGAACTTCATTTTGTACTTTACGGACTTGGGGATATGGGAACGGGCGTGTGGGAGGAACCACGGCGAAAGCAAAGTGAGCCAGCCAGCCCAACGGCGGAACGACCGAGCCAGTGGATCGGAGCCAGTGGATCGTACGAAACGGGTGGCACACAATGACACGTGCTGCCAATGCCAATGCCAATGCCAATGCATTGCCGTTGAGATGCCATTGCCATTGCGGTTTCCTCTTCCGTTTCCACATCGGTTCTTCGGATGACGCGGGGGCAACGGACAGGACGACCTTTCGGATGACGACAGCTTCAAGTGCGGACTTAATGGAAGCTGAACTGATAACCGACAATCACGAATAGCAAAGGCGAGCGATGGAGACGCCGCAGCGCGTCGAGTATGCGCTGCGCATGATCACCGCGCACGACGATCAATGCGATCTCCAACAGCAGCTCGATGCAACGCGCCAGCAAATCGCCGACGCGCAGCGCACGATCGAAGACCTGACGATCGACGCCTGCACGCAGCGTGTGCGTATGAAAGAGCTGGCGCTCGACGAAGAGCTCGTGCAAAAGTCGGAAAACGAAGCGATCATGGAGAAAATTAAAGCCCAGAAACGACTGGTCGAAATTGGCGGCCACGAGTCGGCCGTGCGTACGCTGCAGAAAGCACTGGACACGGCCCGGCACGAGCTCGACGCTACGAGAGGTAGGCAATAAAATCTACACGTACTCTACAATCACGTCTTATACTCCGACACTATCATCTAGAGGAGACTCAGTACGTCATGGCCGAAGAGATTAGTATGCAGCACGAGCTGGTCAAGCTCGGCGCGGTCCTCCTCAAGTCGCGGGCCACCAGTGTCAAGCTCCAAGAAGAATACTCTAACGTCATGCGCGAGAAGCGCGAGAGTGACGCCAAGCTCAAGCAGCTCTGTCTCTTTCTCCAGACCAATACCCCCTTGAGTCCGGCCAGTGACGCACCTACAGTCCCTTCGCCCGCGCCGTCATCACCTGTGTTGTCTCCTTCTTCTCCGACTGTGGTGCAGTTGGGCGACGGGGTTGAAGTGGTGGTGCCTGAAGTACACTTCTGAAGTAGCACTAACGTATTGCTACTTCATATGGTTACTTTTGGAAAATATCTTTTTCGTGGATCTCGGTCTCTTCTCTTTTCTTCCATTTTGCGTTTGCCTAGAAGAAAATACCATGGACAAGTACCGCCGCGTAGAGAAGGAGAAAACCGACGACGACGCCGCGCCTGCGGCACCGACTGAAGTGCGTATTACCCAGCAAGGTGCTGTGCGCAGTTATGTCACATATGCCCACGGGCTTTTTCAGGTGAGTTCATGAGCTCCTCGTTGGCGAAGTGATCTTCTCGGGTTGAAGTTCGATGTTAGTCTCACCAAGGCTGGGTGTGGGCGTTAGGACAAGAAAGAGAACACGATTGTGATCAAAGCCATGGGGTATGCGATCAGCAAAGCCGTGACGGTCGCCGAAGTGCTCAAGCACCGTGTCGTTGGGCTCCATCAACTCACGCAGATTGGGTCGATTGAGACCGTCGATGTCTACGAACCGCTCGAAGAAGGCCTTGATCGCATTGAGCAAAAGCGCCGTTTGCCTAGCATCACCATCACGATCTCGCTCGAGGGATTGGATACAACGGATCCAGGCTACCAGTCGCCGATCGCTGCGGAGCTCGTGAGTCCGCAAGTCGACGAAAAGGATTTGCCCGAGAAACCCAAGCGACAGCCCAAAAAGAACAAGAAAGACCGGCTCAAAAAGATCGCGGCGTCTACTCCACCGGCGGCAGCGGTGACAGTAAGTGCTGGTGCGGTAGCGAGTGCCTCGCTGTCGGATCGAGACGAGGACAAGCAAGAGTCAGCCGAGGACACGAAAGAGTCGGGTGGCGGTAAACCGTCGCGTGGTGCCAACAGCAAACGAGGCGGCCGCAGTGGTCGGGGTCGGGGTCGTGGACGGGGACGTGGCATCGGAGGTGGTGATGGAGGCGAAGCCAAGGCAGCGAGTGGCGAGGCAGCGGTGTCGCCCGTGCGAAAGAACAATGATCCGGACGTGAAAGACGAGGCGCCGAAGAAACGAGCCCCGCGAAAGAAGCGGCCGGTGGGAGACGACGCCTCGGGGGATACAAACAAGGCCGCCGCCGACCGAGCGGCCGAGACGACAGCCGACACAAATGGCGAGGAGTCCAATGGGACGCGGGAGCAGGGCAGTGGCCGTGGACGCGGTCGAAACAGTCGTGGCCGAGGCCGTGGGCGTGGACGAGGACGAGGTGACGGTGAAGGTGGTCGTGGTGAGGGTAAACCCACCACAACCGATGCGGCAGCGGTGGCTGCTCCAGCGATCGTCGCCGACCCGTGAGAACTGTGACTCGAAGTCCATACAAGCACTGAAATCATGGATGTTCCGACAAGGGAAAACTGGATAGTGGTCGGCTTACACACACAACACACTCAGAAATACTTTTTTTCTCATGACGATCGATTTCAGGTTAGGTAGGTAGCAAGGAAGGAGAAATCCCACAAAGAGAATCACGCAGTGTATCATCACACACATTCCCTTGACGAGACTACCCAACCTTTTGTATGCGAGCGATCCGCTACCTACCCAACTTATACTAACGACCTAGTCACACAGAGGTGAGGCAGCTTAGCAACCGACAAGTCATAAAGACTTAATCAGTTGCGCTGACCGCCACCACCGCCACGGCCACCACGGCCGCCACCACCGCCGGGGTTTCGTCGGCCATCGCCACCGCGGCCACCGTGCGGACGGAAGCTGCCAGGACCGCGGTTGCCGCCGCCTTGCTGGCGGTTGCGGTCGCCGCCACCTTGGAATCGACGGCCGTCGCGGTCGCGGTCGTTGCCGCCTTGGTTGCGACGGTTGCCATCGCCGCGGCGGTTCGTCCAGTCGTCCTTGGCCGAGCCCGAGCGCAAGTCCATCATGCGTTCATTGTTCTCGACAATCGTCGCGAGCTTATCCGAGTACTGGAGCGCAAGCGTATGGAGATTCGAGCGGCCGTTCTTGTGGAGGACGATAGACTGCGACGACTGGTCCCACGCGCCTTGGAGCTCTTCGTTGATCATCATTTTCGAGACCACGCTGTGGACCGTCGCAGCGTCCAACTCAAACATCTCAGTGAGGCGTGCCAACGACACCGAGTCATACTCTTCGCTAAACGCCAGCAAGTACGTGCGCAAGGCCTCGACCTGGATCTTCTGGTGCACCATGGTCTTGACGCGATCGGCAACGTTCGGGCCCGGGAACAGATCCCACACACTCAAGCCAAGGATAAATTCAATACACTGCTTCCACGAGCCTTGGGCCAAGGCCTTGGCGGCAGCGACCACGTGGTCGCGGGGGTTCTCAGGTGGTCCTTCAAACACGAGGCGTTCGTGAAACTCGAGGAGCTTGCGGAACGCTTTCGAGACCACACGTTTGCGGTCCGAGACGCGCGTGTTGACCATGTTGGGGACCTCCAAGAGCATGGCGCCTACGAGGTGGCACGTCTCAAGCAGATCGAGGTTGATGTGCATGTGGTATGGCACTTGGCGACGACGCTCAAGACGCTCTTGCTCGGGGTCGCGTTCTTGGAAACGGAAGGACTGCATGCCCTGGGCGAGAAGCTCTTTCGTGCGCGAGCCCGTGCAAATTTCGGAAAGGCAGGCGTGCGCCTCCCAGATGAGACCAATGCGGAACGCACAGAGTCCAAGCTGCGCCATCATGCGGTTAAACAGAATCTGGGTCGAGACGTCGGCGTCGGTGATGTTGTCTTGGATGTGCGACATGAGCAGCAAGTCGCGCGCTTCGTGGAAGCGGTCGTGGAGCGCATGGTGGTAGATGCGGCAAAGCATAGCGCGGGTCTTGGCGCGGTTGTCGGCGTGGCGGAAGACGTAGAGGCAGACATCCCGCAAGTCCTTTTCGGCGTCGATCGGCGTGACCGTGACTGTGGGCTGGCCCGTCAGGGCACCCGGGTGCATGGTCGACGCATTGTACTCGGCAATTGGCGTGGACTTGGCGAGCGTGCTGTTGCAGGCCGGATGGAGCATTGCCGGGTCGCCGTACACGCGGCGCTTGGCCTGCGACTCATGGAGCGCCGACGCAATCGACTCGTGCTTGTAGTAAATGAGCTCGGCGCGGATGAGCGCGACGGTCGACGCACGCACAACGTCGCGCTTGCGGTCATAGTAGTTCTGGACTGCATGGGCGACGTCAATAAGGAGCCCTTCGTCAAAGAGCCGCCCAATGTACTCGCTCGTGTGCGGATCGGTTTGCTGCAGACTCTTGTTGTACTCTTCCGAAAGACGCTCGACAAACGCCGCAAGGTCGCCCGACACTTTGATCGCACCCTTTTCCCCGGCCTGTGGCAAGGTGTCGACAAACGACGCGTCTTCTTCTTCGGCTTCGGCCGCCAACACAGCCGCACTCGCACCTTCGCGACCAATGCGCATCATATCGGCTTGGTCTTCGGTCGTGAGCGGCGTGAGCGTAAAGCCCGGGTTCTTCTCCAGCAATTTGACAATGGTCGACAAGTCACTGCGCGCCGACTTCCACTGCGACGCCGGCATGACACGATCAATCGTCCGGGACGCATCAAACATTTGAGTCCCCAGAATGTACATGTACGCAATGATTTGGCGCGCCGGCCCCAAGCGACGCGAGTAGTTCGCGAGCTTGCGCAGCGTCGCGAGCTGTTCGCTGAGCTCCATGGCTTTCTTGCCGCGCTGCGCCACAATCTCCTTGATGCGGCGATCAAACTGCGAGTGCGAGAGCTTGAGCTCTTCTTCGACCGGCTTCTTGATGTCGACGCTGTCGCGACGCACTTTTTCGGCACGTGGTCCACGCGGGACCTTGGGTCCCTTGACCGGTTTCTTACCAGCGACCGGCGCTTGCTTGAGCCACTTGGCACGGCCCTTGAGCTGTCCGTCGTCTTCCGAGTCGGACGAGTCGGAGGACTCCGACTCGCTCGGCCACGAGTCTTCGTCGTCCTTGTCGTCGGCCTCAGCGTCATCGTCGTCCGAGTCTTCGTCCGAGTCTTTCTCCGATTTGTCGTCTGAATCCTCGTCCGAGTCCTCATCCGAATCGTCGTCCGAGTCGTCGTCCGAATCGTCCGAGTCGTCGTCGCTCGAGGCTTCGGACGCCGAGCTGTCCACGGGGTTCGCGCGGAACTTGTCCACCTCGGCCTGGAGCGGGCCGTCAAAGTGCTTCTTCAATTTGCCCTTCATACGGATGAGTGCCTTGGTATTTTCCTTGCTCATTTTCTTCTGGTCGGCCTTGTTCTTGACCTTCTCGATGAGGAAATCGTCGAGCTGGACCATCGTGCGCACGTAAAACGTCGGACTGCCCTGGGCCTGGAGCACGGTCTTGGCCTTGTCGAGGTGCTTCAAGAGCGCATCAAACTCGGCCAGAATCTTGGTCCAGTCATTGATCTTGATGTGGTTCTTAATGGCCGTACAGGTCTTTTCAATGTTGTCAAACGCCTTGTCTTTGGCCGACTTGACCACGCGCTTGTCTTCGTCACTGTCCGAGTCCGACTCGACGGCCCAGCGAGACGCGACGCGCGCCTGCTGCTGGTGCGATACCTCGACCTCCGAGTCGCTTGAGCGGTCGCTCTCTTCTTCCGACGACGATCCGTCGGCCCAGAATCGGCTCGCCATGGTGTCCACCCTATCTAGTGTCTAGCGAGTATTGCTTGTTGCCCTACGATCTGGAGGGAGGGAAGCGAAACAAAGAGATCCCGAGTCGAACATTATTGGCTCTAACGAGGTCCCGAATTCAAGCAAGTCAGTGGTTCCGAATGGTCCCGAATAGTGGCTTTGAATTAGGGACAACGGTAGATTACGGTATTAATAGTTGGGTTGATAAAAAATTACGGTAATCTCTTTCCGTTCCACGAGATATGGGTTCACGCACAGAAAGGCAGCCATCGATTCGAATTCGAATGTCAAATGCAAATCTCATTCCTGAATGCTGAATGGATCGATGCCCTGTGGATTTGATGTTACTTAACGGACTTGACGATGACGGGGGAGCGAGATTTCCGCGCGTACGGAGAGCGCATGTAGGCCATACCGTGGCCCACGGGGCTAAACTCGGGCTCGATCGTTGAATTGGCATCGAGAAAACGGAGCTTCCCTAGCCGCCGGCGTTCAAAGGCTCGATAACACTCCGTGTAGGGGAACAGCAGCGCACACAGCAGCAAGCAAATGCTGGTCACAAACGTGAGGTCTCCACCAAAGTACGTGTTAGACAGCGTCACGGCCGGGTATTCAAGAAGACTCACGAGCGAACTCATTGTAAAGATGAGGCCGGACAATGTCCCCAGGTTCTTGAGACCAAAGGTCTTGGCCGTGAACGCCGACATGACCGCATAGAGAAACGCACGGAAACCCGTAAATACAAAGAACGTGAGGCACTGCAGCGTGAGGTCGGGCACGAGCAGCATGGTGTTGTAGATGACGCCAAGTGAGTTGGTCACCATGAGTGAGACGCTCAGACCTTTCTTCTCGACGACGTAATCGATGCCGGGGACAAAGAGGAACCCAAGGGGCAAGACAAAGCTGAAGATCTTGGTGTACAAGTAGTCAAACTCTTTGTCGCCGTAGTTTTCCAACAGTTTGTTGGTCGTGCCGATAAACACGTTGGCGCGTAGCACTTGCACAACGGCAAACGTGAGGATAAAGCCGTATTCAAACGTAAGCACTTGCTTGCGGAACGGTTGGTCGACCAGCAACAACCCCTTGGTCAGACGGCGCTGGGCCTGGCGGACCTCGCTTGTGGCGTCGTACTCGTCCGACTCAATGCGGTCGTAGGCTGGTAGCAAACTCTCCCTCTGCTGCAACGGCCGCTCCTCCTCTGGTTGCATTTCATGTTTGTCGTCCTCATCTTCTAAAAGCGCTTTTTCGTTGACGTGCCAGAGCGCAATCAAGACGACATAGACGCAGGCAGCACCGACCGCAAGGATCAGAAACAGCTCGCGGCGCTCGATGCCAAAGTTGGATCGAATCGTATAGAGCACGAGGAAGACGGCGCTGCTGCCGTCAAAGAGACAGCTGATCGCTGCGAGGATCGCTGTCTGGTGCTTCATGATGAGAAAGCTGGCGGGGAACGAGCTCATCATAGTGACGCTCCCGCCAAACGCCAGCAACACGTACGCCGGCACAAACACGTCAAACTCTTGCGAATCGGCAAGCGCCATAAGCAGGAGCCCGCTGATTTCCAGCAACGCGGCAAACGTGCTCGCGACCTTTGGACCTAAGTAGTCGAGAAACATGCCGATCGGCAATGCGCCAATGTTGGCGGCTACCGACGCGGCCGCAAACATGAGGTTGAGCTTATTTTCTTGATCGACACACGGCGCTGCTTCGCCGTTGGCCGCGCACAACTCGCTGTACTGCTGCTCGTCTTGGAGCATGAGCAGCAGCGGCGCCCAGCCAAAAATCATGCCCGTGAAGAGCAAATCCGACAGCAGCACGACCACGACAAGCGCAATGCGCTTAGGCTCCAATGCACCCATATTGAAAATGGTGATGACGTCGAACGCAACAAATGGAGTCCAGTAGCTACACCGAAGATGTCAAGACGGTGGACGCAAGGGAGAAGGCAAATGATTCGAATCTGCTGAATGCGTCTAGAGAAAACTGAAGTGGGTGGCGGCGCTCTGTCTGTGTAGGAAAGACCCTTTGTCTCATGCACATGCTCTTGCCGACCAATGATGTGCAGCCACCATCATGCAAGGGTGCCGTTGAGCTCCGCCCACATATAATTTGACAATCATTCTTGCTCTGTGTTCGCATTCAGCAGTATAGTTCTGTATACCTACCGTATACCTCTCCATTTTCCGGATAGTAGTCACTCTCACGAAATCCACAGCAGTCACCTGCACAAGTCACAAGTTGTATCATGGGGTCGGTCAACCCTCCAGAACGCGGCGTGAAGGCAGGCGGCTACGTGCTCCACGTCCGTGCAATCGCTGGCATCGAATCGTCCTGTTATATCGAGTCTGTGGATGTGGCATTTGACATTGGTCGCTGCTTCGGGCGCATCGTGAACAAGTCGCACGTGTTCATCACGCATGGTCACATCGATCACATCGCAGCGTTTGCAGCCCATGCTGGCCGCCGTTCGCTTCAGAAAATGGCACCAGCCAAGTACTACGCGCCAGCGCATCTCGTGCCGCACATTCAGGCTATCATGGATAGCTTCTCGGCAATGCAAGAGGTCACACCGTGTATTCCCGTGGATGTGTGATATACCAGTGGCTGATTTGTTTCTTGGTGATACCAGAACCTCATTCCTGCCACTATCATCGCTGTGCAGCCGTTGGAGGAAATTCACATCAGCTCTAAATGGGTTGTCAAGGCATTTCCCACATGCCACCGCGTGCCGAGTCTTGGCTACATTCTGTACGCCAAGCGTCACAAGCTCCGTGAAGATCTCGTGGGGATCGACGGCAAGGAGATTGCGGCGATGCGGAAAGCTGGCGAAAGCGTCACGTCAGTCGAGCTAAGTCCGGAGCTAGCGTACACTGGAGATACTACCATAGACGTCTTCACACACGCCGTGGAACGCGGGTTTGGCGAGTTGCTGCAAGTCAAAGCTCTCGTGACTGAGGTAGATGTGACCTTACCTTGTTTCTGCAGGTGTGAGGTGGATTTCAGGGACTGATTTATGTGGTTCTTTCTATCGTTGTAGGCAACGTATGTTGATGCCCGCAAGACAGCCAATGACGCGACATCACGTGGTCATATCCACCTCCAGCAGGTGAGCATCTAGATGTAGCGGTTGGTACGTGTGACACACACCATTATGCATGACTCTGACATCCATTTGCGAATCTACTTTTCAGCTGATAGATCACGCGGACCTGTTTGTGAATATCCTGTCACTGGTACTGATCCATACGTCTGCGCGGTATGCGCCGGCGGAAATTCACGAGCTCATCGTGTCGCAGCTGCCGGACTCGCTCAAGTCCAAAACGGTTGTCGCTGGCCGAGAATGAGACATGCGGCGTATAATTAACCGATTACATTATAGAAATGGTGGTGCGGATGATCAAGATGTTAACAGGGTCGGCATTGAATGAATATCGGTTGAAGTGATCACTTAAATATTAGATGGTGGGTTACTGTACACACTACTGCGGAATACTTAGTTCCAAAACTCCGAGTAGTTCTCCTTGGGAATCGGACGCGAAGCGCGCAAGAGGAGGATTTCTTCCTTGACAAAGCCAGGAATTTTCACAGGCGAACGATCCACGTCCAATGCGAAGGCGACTTGGACTTCGTCATGGAAGCGCACCTTGCGCGTTGCTTTCGAAGGTTCGTTGGTCTCCTCGGATTCAAGGTTAATGGGCATGGCGTTGGCTTGTTCCAGCACCACCTTGCGGCGCTGGCGCGCGACTATGTCGTTGGCGCGTTCGACCTTATCAAGCACGCTGAGGGCACGCTGCCACTGGTTCTGCGTAAGCAGCACGAGCGCGTGTTGGCGCGAGTCGCGCAAAAACGAGATGGCGTTCTGGACAGTCTCGGCGGTCGTAATCTGAGGCCAAGCGGCGGCGAATTGCTTGGTCGGGACGGGTGCAGCAAGGAAGACTGCGGCGGTCACCATAGCACGCGGCGAGTCGGCAGTGGACCGCTTGTGGGCCTTAAGGATGCGGTCGATGCTCATAGCGTCCTCGGTGGACGCGAGCGGACGCTTGAGCGAGCGCCGGGGGACAGGCACAGACGCCAGGGCGGAAACGGGGAGCGGCGCCGGCATGATACACGAGCTCATACTGTGTGTGGGCGAGAGAGGGAAGAGAGGGAAATGAATTGTTGGCGTCGACGCGAACAATTGGAAACTGGAGTCGGGCAGAGAGTCGGGCGAGTCACGGTGCCAACAAACCCACAACTCGCCCACTTTCTTGAGCCAACGACAAGACTCCAGCCGCCACACAAACAGATTGTTGGAGAAGAGCCCAGGATTCAGTCGGTACTGGTTTTTTTGGTTTGTCGCGACCGAGGGAAGAGACATCCCGACCGTGACCAATGCATTCCAATAGAAACTGCTGCAAGTGACAATCAACGAAAATCCATTGAGTTCTGAAAGGGTTGGGGGTATTCCAAAAAACTTTGTCGCACACCGGGTCAACGCGTCAAAAACGAATCGCAGGCAGCCAACAGAATTCGTTGGTTGTTCGACAGTACCATCACTCTGAGTAAAATATGAATGGTGGTTGGTGGTGTCTCTCCATCCAAAAGAACACGCAAGTGCAAACTTTGGACGGGTGCGTGCCACTGAATCGTTGCGAGAATGATGTTCATGCTGTGTGGAAAACTGCCGAGTCCAACATGATTGGTCAAGCGTGAGGGTTATGAGCCACTCCGAAAGGTCGCATGTATTCCACTCTCTTGGTCAGAATTCCACTCTCTTGGTTAGAAAAACTGGCTGTCACACCAACCCCGAACACGAAGTCAACGACTCTTGGTTCTGCGAATATTCTCTGCCTCGGTCACTAGACAACTTCCACTACCCGTACCCTTCTTGATGTAACCGTAACTATGCGCGGTGCTTCAATCGGTTGGAAGTGTTGAGTGGGATTCTCTCTTGACGCTTTTTTCCAAGCACCAACAGTATTGACATGAACTCAGCCAGCAGAAATGGACTGCGATTCAATGGCGGCCCTTTGTCCCCTCGTCAGGTCGAGTATCTTTCGTGCGGGAAGGCACTTCATCAACATGCTCTCTGCCACAGTCGCAATGCAGTCTGCGCTGAGAATCATCTAACATAGTGTGCGGACGTCAGGCCTCCTCTCTTTCGCGACCCCACGACTCGCGACGGGCGCGGCTTCAGGGTACCGCAACCCAACGTGTTCGAACCTGAGAATGTACAGCCAGCGTACATGAAGGGGAAGCTCGAAAGAACTCGAGACTGCCGACGGGTTGTGCGTGGCGTGGTTGTGTTAGATGTTCAGTGGTGATGGATACCACATCTATCTTGGAACCGATTCTTTCTGACCGGCTTTCGCTGACAACCCGACACCACGTTGACGACGCAACGATCGCGTCCCTTCCATCACAAGGATGGTCATGTCACTATGTCACTCTCGCAGGATGTTGCTCTCACCGACCTACCAACACTCTCTTGTTCGATTAGCATGGTGACACGAATGATGGTCATGGACTAAGCTGATTTGCCGTACCGAAGGATCCGAGAACGGTGATCGATTGGTGGAAATGCTGCTGTGTTGATTTTTGAGCGTGGAAGTTGGCGATCATTTGTCGGCTTAGAGCGACGAAAGCACCGCAAGAGAATCTTATAGAGAAGCCATGGCGTTGCGCATCTCGCAGCCCGTGGGCAAAGTGCTCATGACGAATGTCGCGACGGTACGCATCAAGCGCGACGGCAAGCGCTTTGAGATCGCGTGTTACAAAAACAAGGTCCAGAACTGGCGCAACGGCGTCGAAGAAGACATCAACGAAGTCCTGCAGATCGACAAAGTCTATGAGAACGTGTCCAAGGGCAAGTTTGCCAAGTTTAACGACTGGTCCAAAGCGTTTGGCGTGAAAGACGAGGAAGAAGCATGTCGTATGATCCTCGAACAGGGCGAGCTCCAAGTCTCCGAGGGCGAGCGGAAAGCCCAAGTCGAAAAGTACGTCTCATCGTTGCCCAAGGCGAATTTCGTGGTGTTCACGTATTCTGATGTATATGTCCACTGCGTAGCATGTACAAAGATATTGCAACGATCGTCGCGGACAAGTGCGTGAATCCGGACTCGAACCGACCGTACCCAGTACGTTTCTCTGAATATTTTCACTGGACAATTTGAGGTGATTCTGATTGCCGTGGGGTGGTTTTGAACATTGTAGTTCAGCGTGATTGAGCGTGCCATGAAGGAAATGCACTACGCAGTGATACCCAACCGCAGCGCCAAGCAGCAGGCGCTCGAAGTGATCAAGCGTCTGCAAGCCCACCTTCCCATTGCGCGCGCCAAGATGAAGATCCAGATTGTCGCCCCACCTGCTGCTGCCAAGAAGATCAAAGCCGCATTGCTCAAAGAGGAAGCCGAGGTGGAACAGGAATCGTGGGGCGAGCCGGCGCGGATCATTATGCTGATTGCGCCTGGATCGTACCGCGTGGTCGAGTCGCTTTTGCAGGAACACTCTCAGGGCACAGGGTCGCTCGAAGTGATTGACCTCAACTTTCACCGTGAGGGCGAACACAGCATTGACGATGAGATCACCCAGAAGATTGGGCGACTCGGGGTCACGGCCGAGTCTGCGCAGACAGCCGCCGTAAAACGAGCAGCAGCTGTCCAATCCCAATCTACGACTGGAGACGGAGCGAAGAAAGGAAAGCAATGCAGCACCTGCGGCGGAGACTTTGGGGACGACGTGCAGCAATACCGCGAGCACTTTCGCTCCGAGTGGCACCGCTACAACCTCAAACTCAAGGCCAGCAAGAAGGCACCGATTGATGAAGCGACGTTCGACTCGCTCGACGCAGAAGATGTCAAGGAGTTTTTTTCCAAGCTCAATGAGCAATAGGGGATCCAAACGAACTGTAACGTGGGGTGGGCAAAACAAACCATTGCACGTTGAATATATTGTATCGCGTTTCTAGCAGCTCTAAGCAGCCATAGCATTACTTTGACTTGGTCGCCGAAAACGGCGATGGGACACAGGCCGTTCGTCCGCCTTTTTCGTGGGCGATTCAGTCGTCGTCGGTGTCGGTTTTGCCACGTAGACCTTTCGCTTGTTAAACACTTGAATGGCGTCTTCGATCTCTTGGAGCCGCGCGACCAATTCGTCTTTGCGACGGATCTGACGGAGCGTTTCAATCCGTAGCGGCAGTCTGCTCACTTGTAACTGGGCCTGCTCGAGGCTCTGCTGGAGCACACCGAGGGTGCGAACACGTTCGTCTTCAGCGAGTCGCACCATACCGGGTGGGCAATCGGGATCGGCCATATTTAGTCGCCGCTCTTCTTCTTCGCGCGCCCACTGCTCTTTCCGCTGCATCAAATACTCAGGGATGCGACCAAACGACTCGTGCTTGGTGCTGTGCCGGCTATCGTCTTCCAACGGTCGTAGCGGTGTTGCCTTGATAATTTCCCATGCGTTAGAATTCACAAAGTCGGGCGCATCCTTGTGGTGCTGTGTATAGAGACATCATATGAAAAGTAAGACGCCAATACGGGTGATTCTCTGAGACGCAGCCACGTACGAGCCTTGCGAGCTGCTCGTTGAGTGCCTCCAATTCTTCCTTTGATGGGATTGGCGGCTTGACCTGTGATCGGTTCTTCAAACGCTCTTTCGACGGATTTTGTCTAGCGCTTCCGGCCATTGTGCGTGCCGTATTAGGTGCTGGTGGTGATCGCTCTGAACTGCTTGTCTCTGGTGTATTCGGTTTTGGAAGTGCTGTCGTCGAAGCCCCACGCCGTAAGAAATCGTGTCGCCTCGGCAAGTCCTCGTCGTCAACGCGAGCCTATTCATTTGCGAAAGTATGATACTCTTCCAACGCATAATATGTGTGCTAGCGCTACCACCTACCTTCTCTTGATACACTCGCGGTTGCACGGACTTGAACTTGGTCAGTTTGAAGGCTACTTGTGGTGCTTCTGCCTTTCGATCACAGCCAACATAATCTCGTCACCAACATGAGCAGATACATACTTGCTTCCAAAACAATCCATACCTCGGCTCGCTTGCGCTGTCGCTGCTCGGCTTGCTGTTTCTTCAGCTGCAGCCGATTCGCACGTTCGAAATCCTTTGGCTCCACGCCCCGGCGTCGAAGCTTCTCGCTTTGCAAGCGATTTACCGAATACAAAGTAAGCCTACACCACCCACAATTCACCAACAGATGCTATGATCACATACCGATACCCCATATTCGGGTGGAGTATTTTTGCGATGGCATCTGACGCGTTCACATCGCGACGGCGATACGCTTCGACCGCACTCATACTGTATTGGTCGGCACCAACTGAAATGATGTTTTCCAGGAAACAAAACGGCATATCGCACTTAGTACTAAGTACGCAGGCGTACTATTAAGATCCAGTTTCAGACCCGTTGAGTTGTTTCCTTTCGGGATCAGCGTCCACAGTGTGTGACACCACGATTATAAGAGAAGCGGCCCAGTACGCGCCTTCATCACCAGCATTGCAGGAGCCAACGCACCATTCCTGCGGCTCATCAATTCGCAATACTCCTACTTGAACCGGCGAGAAACCTGCTATCCATTCGTGTCGAAATATGCGCGCGAGGGGGTTTCTCGCGTTAGCAGCGGTGACCGCTGTCGCGTCGTCACTGGCGCTGCCTGGCGCGACCGCCGCGTGCTCGTTCTGTCGCTACACGGCCTGGAACTGCTCGGTTGAAGAAGAATCCATGAAGGAAACAAGTGTACAGGCTTTAAGTGTCGACAAGGCCGAACTGCGCAAGGAGATCACGCCTGCACCGACCGAGCCACCGCTAACGGTCTGCAACGCCGAGGGCAAGATCCAAGTGGACGATGTGTTTTGCACCGACAGCGACTGCGTCTGCGCTGAGGGTAAGCGCTGTGCGAGTCTCGTGCTGGGGTGTCAGAAGATATTCCAGGCACGTAGTCGCAAACGCTGCATTGGAGATACGGCCATCGAGCACCGCTTTGACAAGTGCGCCCGCACCCACGCCCTCACGAGTACGTTGTCACAATTGGGCGCTTTGCAGTTCGTATTTCTTTCACTAATAGCTATCAACCGTGTAGATCAACCCAAGGCCAATTTGGAAGCGGATTGGGTCCATTTCAAGGCCCCACAGCAGTGCATCTCGTCCGACTGTGCGGCGGTGCGACAGTTTCATCAGTGTAGTGCTGTTGAGTGCGGTCGGCTCGTGGTTGCCTGGAAGGAGAGCGCAACGCAGTACCGTTTTGTCGTCGACGGTTCGCGCTCATCCGATATGAAAGCTGGAACGTTCTTGTTCAGTGCCACGGCAGGCCCATCTGGGATGTGCTCGTCGATTACGAGCAAGCAGATCCCAGACTGCTACTCGCTCCAAACCCGCAACCAAAAGGATGGTACGTGTGATGGCGTTTATCTCCAAGCCGACACGAACCTGCTCGCCGCGGGCGAGTCGCACAGCCTCTCAGAATTGGACTGGCCTATCTGGCTCACGGTCGTGGGGAGCGTCGGTGCTGCATTCGCATCAGTCGCGTCCGTCATTGTCGTTGTCTTGCGCCACCGCCGCGAGCGACAGCAAGACGAGCGCAGTGGGCTACTGGTCGACGATTCAGCAGAGCTGAAGACACCCGAGTTGGATCCGAACGAATTGGACGAGGTGTCCGAGCCAGTCGATCGGACTCTGCGACAGCGACCGCTCTCGCCTCGCGTGCAAGGACGACAATGAGGTATCACGCCGGTCGCACCATGCCGATTTCCTGTATATAAATCTCAGCCACCATAAATACGACGCACACTTTCACGTCACTCATGTTGCTCTGTGTGTTGTCTTCCATGCATTTCTCTGTCGAGGATCTCGAACAGTTCCTGTTTAGTGCAAATGTCATTTCAGCGAGGCAATAGTAATCAGCATTCGGAGGTAGGGGATTCGTACCATGATCAGCGGTTGTCTCAAGTCCTGGCTTCGCATATGCTGGCGGATCGCGTTCGATATGATCGGGGTAAGAATGTGATCCTCTTCGACGACACACCGAAACAGATCCAGGAAATGCAGCTCTCCCGTGGAGACTTCGAGGCCGCTCGCAATGCCTCGTGCCTCGACGTGCTTGAGAACCAAGGCAAGCACTCGTAGTGTCTCGCACTTTTCGAGCAGATTCGCTTTTTTGCATCGCACGCGTGCGAGATGCAGCTCTTTTTGGGCCTGGTACGGCGGCAGCGTCGTGTCGTCCGTCATCAGCAATGTTAAACGCTTGCTAAACATCTTCTCCATCTGAGCCTGTTGGAGTGCTATCAAATCCAGACAGGGTTGTTCATGTGACTATCCGTTGCCTCTCATTGTTCACAGACGCAAACATACCTAATTGGGACCGCAGCTTCATCGCCAAATCGTTTCGCGCTTTGGAGAAGTCGTCACCAAGTCGCAGAATCGACTGTCGCCGAGATTTAAGGCGGCGTGTCATCCTTCACAGACATCATCATGCTTTGTTAAAACCACAATGTCATGTGCCAGCAACAGTACCAGTCCGCAAGTGCGTACTTGCGATGGAGACTGCGGTGCATGGCTTTTTCGAGCGTGAACGCTTCGTTGCGAGTCTTTTGCTGGTTGTGCGACGACGCATTTGCTGCTAGTGGTCGCGACGGATCGGCAATCGTTGTGGACGACTGCATCTTGATCTTCCGGCACCCAAAGGCGTCGAGTGTATAGCATACTCCGCGTGGTTTGGATAGCTCTGGGACTACAGCCGACACAACGGGCTTGGGTGTTGCACCACTACCATTCCCTGTGGTTAATAGATGTTGCGTCTCCGTTTCTTCGTCGAAAAACTTAAGTGCAGGAATCTCGCGGATAAGCCGCTTGCTGATGATACCAACGACGTTCGACTGCTGTGCCGTGAGGTCTTTGCGCAGTTTGCTGCCATTGCGACCAGTGCCAGTAGCAATACCACTAGCGTTTCCATTCATTCTCGTAAGCGCAGCTGCTTCGGCTCGCCTCTTGCGTTCTCTCCACAGCCGGACAACTACAGGCAGAAGGCAGTTAGTCATCGCTCGCTTTGTGAGACAGTCCATTTCACTCTACTTTGACGGAAGGCTGCCATGACACGGGACTCGGCCTCTGACTCGGCGCCTCGAACCTCATGATGCGACTCATTGCCAGATGCTGTAGGGTGGCGTGGTGAGAGATTGCGGACGAGGTTCTTAACGGCCTTTTCATCGCCTGCAAACACGACCTTGCGGCGATTCAGCATGGAGGTCTTGGCCAGCGCGTCCAGTTTCGCGCCCAGCTACAGACACACCCACACAACATGCTAAATATCAATACCCGTCTCATACAGAGGCGAACAGAGAACTTTGCAACTTACATTGTGTCGGGCACGAGGGTGATGTGGCACCAACAACGCCGTAGGCTGACGGTACCCTTGTATACTTGCTCCAGCGGCACCCGAAGCACCAATCCCTGGGTGCCCGCCCGTCGACACGGTCTCCATCTGCAGCCGTCGACGCAGAACGGAAACGGGCTTGACGCCGACATGGTTGACGCCGGGCGAATCGACGCCACCAACCTGCAACGGCGTTTGCCGCCCTTGCATACTGGCCGACGGCCGCCGCGAGCGACGAATGCGGCGGTCCGAGAACAGGGCATCCAGGGCGTGCGCATCGTCGGCAGTGTCCGGCTGCTGCTGGTTGGCTCGTGGCGTAGTACTCCTCTCCGTCAAGCAAGCTTGTGGCGGCCTCACCTCCACATGCGCAGTATCCTCACACCGCTCATCCTGTCGGATGCTTGGTGGCGCATCGCCTGGTCGAAGGCGACCTGTCGCGTGAAACTTGGACTGCTCGCGGCGCTGCTCCGACTGCTGCACATAGGTCTTGATGATGGCGGCGCCGTTGGACGCGCGTTGCTGCCGAATCGACTTGGCGCGCAGCGGCGGCGGTGCTCCCGCCGGTGGTACGATCGAGACAGATGCGCGCAAGTCCATGACCTCGACGGCAGATTCGGTCGTTCGTGCCGATGGCTATTAGTTCGTCCCATACTATATACTAACGGACTGCCATCCCGTTACATCCGGAAGTGATGTTCTATTGCTGTTCGGCGGCACAAAATTAGCTCAATTTTCGTGGACATGGAATTTTAGAGCGTCGCCGCGTCCATACCGTATCGAAGAACTTCGAAGAACAGAAGATCGACGCGGCGTGCGTCGATATCTACTGTACTCGTCCCAATGCACCTGTGTCCCGTCAGTGTTTTTCTCGGTTTGCTCAAGCCTCCGCCACTTGCCGCGGTCCGCCAACTTCGACTTGGAGGGAAAGGGATGGGTCCACTGGTGTACCGTGTAACGGGTACATGATGCAGTTCTCTGGACGCCGATTGGTGGAATCTCCAATGAGTGGTAGACTGTACCCCACGAACCCACCCTTCGTCGTCCACCTGCAGGTTTTTTCTGCTGGTGTTCTCCAGCAATTCTGCTGTTGGAACGGGCGGACACGGACGGGCCACGCACTACTCCAACATCCAGATAGCAGCAGCAAGAGCCTGAAGCGTCTTCACGTTCCCCAAGTTCGAGTCTCCAACCCAGACAGAACTTCTCACAGAACTCAAAAATCGTCGGAACGTCGCAAGCCTCGTTTGTGCTGTATCACGCCAACGAACAACGCCCACAAAACGAAATAAACGCCAACAGAACGCAAATTGCGCAGCCCCACGCCAACAAAAAAATAAAACTACATGACGATGATGGAGCGCACAACTGCTACAGCGTTTGAGCGCAGTGCGGCCGCGCACGCACCGCCATCGAAACCGACGCTTCCAGACGCCCACGATTCGCTGGATTTCGTCCAAAAGACAACTGACAACATGACGACGCAACTGCCGCCGCTTGACTTGCGCGCGTTCGAACACGCGGACAAATCGCCGACGAGCAGCAGTACGACGGGTGCGCCGGACGACAGTGACGTCAGCAGCGACGACCTCGACGAAGACGACGACGTGCGCGCGTTTGCCGCCGACCGCGACTTGACGCAAGAGCAGTACCTCGTCAAGCCCATGTCGATGCTGCCCGTGTGTCCATTGGACGATATGGCCGTCGAAGACGCCAAGCGCCGTCGGCGATCGGTGCGGCATATGAAGAAGGACACGCACTGCGCCGACGCCGAATGTCTGCCGTCGCCCACGAGTCAGATGGCACCCACGCCACGGCGATTCACGACTAGCCAAATCGCTGCGGGAGACGATGTTGCACGCCCGCCATTGTCGGCCCCAACGTTGCGCCGCGACTCGATGGCGATCCGTCAGCAATACTGGAAGCAGCTTGGTCTGAGCACATCGCGACGCGACCTGGAGCGCAACACGGGCAAGCGCCGCGAGCGCAAAGTCGGACTTAAGGTGCAGCTCAACGATGCGCACACGAAGAAAGATTCGTCCAAGTCCATTTTCCAGATCATTGCAAGTTGGTACACCTCCGACGATGATACGGACGTGTCCGCACAGGAGAGTGTCGTGGCAACGACCGACTCGGATTCCGCGACCGACAGTTCCCAGTCGCCGCGTCGCAAGGGTATTCACTTTAGCGAAGAAGCCGAACTGTTCTATATTCCCATCCACCGAGACTACTCGAAGCGACAGCGTGACTGCATGTGGCATACGCGCACCGAGTTTATCACCATGGTCGAGCGGAACCTAGACCAAGTGTACGACGAAATGGAGCGCGAGTACGAGGAACAGGCCCACGCCGAGATGCTTCAGAACGAAGCCATGGCGAGGGAAGAAGCGCGGCAGCGCTTGTACGAAGCACAGCTCGAAGCGCGCGCTGCCAAGGCCGCAGAGGTGGCAGAGGCGGCCGAGGCCGCGAAGGCGTCCCCCGTGCAGCAACGCACGGCGACTGCGAGCCCAGTCTCTAGCCCACCCATGTTGGCACTCTGTCCAATCGCGACTCAGATCAAGGTGACACCGCGTGCACGGTCTCCGCACGACTTGCGATTCAAGTACCTCAAGCATCTCGGTATTAACAATTGAGAAGGGATCCCTACTTACTGAAGAAGATAGCAATAATACAGTGCACGACGTGAATGAATTGAATTCTTAATTACTATAGAAAAGAGCAATAATACAGTGTACGACGTAGCTGTACACGTGTCCACGTGCTGCACACTCTCAGTTCCCTAGCAGCCCGATACCATTCTCCGGCGGTCGTACGTCAATTGACAGGAAGCCCCACGAAGGTGGCTCGTCAATCGCCTGCTCCAGTAAGCTGCCCATCGCCGCCATAAACTTCAGGTTGCACAAAGTGAACTTCACTACGAAAGGCGACCGACGTTGCAGACTGCAACTTGCAGTTGCAGTTGCTGCTGCCACCGCTGGCCAGTGTAGAAACCATTATTCACCCTCTTCGTAATGTTGTGGGTGGCAAAGGCAAGGGGCGAGAGAAGGATGATTTTTATAGTGATGACGACGAGCGATCGCCCCCACTGACGGTGTCCATTTTCATCCGTCCATACGTCATCATCATCAGATCAACAGTGAGACTTAACGCCAGCTGGCAGGTCGCCTATCTGACACGAGATGGACAGCGGGAAGAAGTGACGCATCACAAAGTGGCCCGTGATTCTGTATAGTGTAACCCCCCTGGCTGGTTACACTATACAGTATGGGGTCTAGGGTCTAGGGTCTAGGGTACACTGTACCAGCACTTAATCCCTAAACTCAGCGTGTCCGTGCATATATCAAACTGGATTGGCTGAAATTAAACCTTCCATGACTTTAAGCATTCTGATTGGCTAAAATAGAGATTCACGAAAAAGGAAGGAAAACCAACGAAGTCAACACGAGCTGCTGGTGGACCCACCCATCCACACCCATACCCGACCATGTGACTTGGGCAATCGGAGATCGGGAATTTTTGAAAAGCATGGATCCATCGGCGATGCCGAACGCGCGCGCGCACGATCTCCAGGGTCCCACCAAGCGTACGTACGGTTTCTGGGTTCGCTTCTTTTGACGAGCAAGCTCTCTGCGTTCTGCTCATACACTTTTCGTGTCTAACGCTGCTCTGTGGCCAACGGTATTAGGACCAGAAAACACTGTCTCGGACCGCGACGTCGCTACTGGGATCAGCGCGAACGGCAGCGCCACAACAGGCGCCAAGAAAAAGAAGAAGAAGAAAAAGCCAAAGAAGAAGACGTCGTCAATAGTGGATCCGTCGTTTGCGCGCAACGCCGTCCCCAAAGGCGAGTCCATGGACGGCGAGTCGGCCCACAGTGAGCGCAGTCTGCTGTCTGGCAGCTTTGCCGACTATCACGACCATGACGGTGCATCCACCGACGTCGAGGAGGACGACAACGGTGTGTACGAGGAGGACGACGACGACGAGGAAGAGGAGGACGCCAACGATTTCTCGTCGGAAAGCGAAGAGGAAGAAGAGGGTAGTTACAAGCCCGGCGGGTACCACCGCGTGCGTGCCGGTGACGTGTACAACGGCCGCTTTGAAGTGCTCGAGAAACTCGGCTGGGGCCATTTCTCCACGGTGTGGAAATGCCGCGACCGCGAGCGCGACGCCCTGGTCGCTATGAAAGTGCAGAAGAGTGCCCGTCACTATCGTGAGGCTGCCCAGGACGAAATCGATTTGCTCGAGTGTACGATCAAAGCCGCGCGCAAGAGCGATCTGGACGACATTCGCGTGGTCAAGCTGGTCGACTCGTTCGAAGTGAATGGCCCCAATGGACTGCGTACGTAACTGTGGGGGTACACTTGGAAAAGGCGAAACGCTAACGATTTGATTTCGAGGTAGATGTGTGTATGGTGTTTGAGATGCTGGGCGACAATCTGCTCACGCTGATCAAGCACTTCAACTACCGTGGCGTGCCCATGCCACTGGTCAAGACGCTCACGCGCGACATGCTGGAAGCACTGGCGTTTCTCCATTCCAAGTGCCAGATCATCCACACGGACCTCAAGCCCGAGAACGTTTTGCTGTCGCATCGCATTCCACGGCTGCCGCGGCTGCGTCGGTCGTTGTTTTGGAAAGAGCGACGTGAGCGCATCAAGGATTTCAGTGGCAACGCCAACATAAAAACGAACGGTCGGAAAGGTGCCAAGACCAAGGCCGTGAACGGACCCTTGCAAGAGCCACAAGGCGAGGCGGAGTTGTCAGGGCTGTCGAGAGACGAAAAGAAGAAACTCAAGCGAAAGCAAAAGAAGAAACGCCAGCGGCAGCAGCAAAAAAAAGACGGTGGTCAAGAGGACGGCGACGGCGACGGTGACGATACCCCAACGCAATGCTTCGACGACACCGAGCCGCTCGCGCGTGAGTTGGCGGCGCTCAAGATGAACGGCGGCGAAGAACCCGAGACCGAGTCGACGACGATGGTCGACGCGGTCTTCTTGTCCAACTTTGCCTTGGACTGCGGTGACGCAGTCACCATCACAACCGATGGACCAGTGGATCCACCTAACGGAGATGAAGAAGATGACTGGATCCACATCCCCGCCGAACACGCGGCGCGCGTTTTGGTCGTACTGCCGCCGGGCCGCATCGCTGGCACGCGCCGTAAAGAAGCCGAGTTCACCATCAGCGTGGACCCTTTGGTCGAGGAGGAGGAGGGTACCCCATCGCAGTCGAAGACATCGTTTGTGCTCCGCTACTTTGACCGCGTCGACGATGCCTTCATAGCCTCCCTCACTGATCACACGCGGGCGATCACAGGCACTGCTGCTTTGGCGGGGGCCTCCAAACGACTGCCGACTTTCAAGATGTGGCGACTCGAGTTTGACGCGCGGTACACGCTTGCCGTGCTCGGTACGTGTCGGTCTAGTCAGTGCATTCCATGTTTGTGTCTAATCCTCTCTCTCTTTGGTGATGGCTAGATTTCGTCGAGACACTCTTCCACGACGTTGCGTTCTTGGGTCTTGCATCGGATTCGCTGCTGGCCATGCCTGGCTTGGCGTTGCCGACTGTGGCGGATACTCCCAGACCCACTGGCCTCGTCCTACAGGGCATTCCGCTCTCGACCACCACTGCCCTCACACCATTGCGTCCTCTGTCGGAGCGTCTCGCGCCGTGGCAATCCTACCTGGAAGCACTCCGTCGGGCGCCGTCGTTCGAGATGTTTGCAATGCGTGGCAAAATCTGTGATTTGGGCAATGCCTGTTGGACCTACAAACACTTTACCGACGACATCCAGACGCGCCAGTACCGCAGTCCCGAAGTGATTGTCGGCAAGCGCTACGACACATCGGCCGATATCTGGTCTATGGCGTGTTTTGTGTTTGAGCTCCTCACGGGTGATTTGCTCTTTGACCCCAAGCAAGGCCGGAATTATAATCGCGACGAAGACCACTTGGCGCAGATGATGGAGTTGCTGGGCCGTATGCCCAAGCACTTTGTGTCGTCGGGCAAACACGTCAAAGAATTTTTCAACCGCAAGGGCGAGCTTAAGCGGATCCGCGATCTTAAGTACTGGAATTTGGAGCAAGTGCTCAAGGAAAAATACCACTTTGAGCCCAGCGACGCCACGAGCCTCGCGAGCTTCTTGGAGCCCATGCTGCGCTACGAGCCGGCCAAGCGCGCCACGGCCGAGCAGTGCCTCACGCACCCGTGGGTCACAGGCAAAGACGATGTTGAAGTCAAAGGGGATGCTGCGTGAGGAGGCGACGTAGACGCTTGGAGAAGCTGCGGAGGCATTGGAGTTACAGTACCCCAGGTAAGAGAAAAGACAGATTTGAATGTGGCGTTGGTGCTATTGAATTGAAAACCCATGCAGATGAGTGTTGGTGCTGAAGATGCTGTACCTTTGTCAAGGGCATAAAGGCAAGTACTACGGAGTAGTGCTATCGAGGCACACGCGATGCAACGAAATCAGGGGTTGACAAAAGCGGAATCAAAACGTGGTTGATCCATATTTGCTGGACAGGAATAGCAAGGCCAATCCGCGAGCTTCTCAAATGCGATCGATCTGATCCCGCCACATCGAGAGAGAGGAGAGGAGAGAAGAGAAGACCCAAGGACGCGAACGGAGACGCCAAGAACCTTGCCGCCGCTCGAGTACCCAGGAGTGAATTGCCTACACCACGACAGGCAGTATGGCAGACAACGGCGCGGCGGACCTATCGGCCGAGGAAGTGAATGCTCTGCGAGGTGCGTGCGTGTGAATTCTACCACGAGCTTGAACAAGTGTATATTGACAGTCTCTCTTCTGTCGTAGCTGTGTTTCATGTCTACGACGAGCGTGGTCACGGCCTCATTTCGACCGAGCATTTGCCGTCCGTCCTAGAAAAGCTCGGACGTACCATTACCGAAGGTGCGTAAGTCCACAGGGAATTCCTCGGGAGTACATACTCACTAATGTGTGGCACTCTAGAAATCCTAAATGACCTCGACGACTATGCCAAAGACCACGACGACATTGGCTTTGACGACTTTCTCACGCTCGTGCAGCGCAGTCTCCTTGTGTCCGAGCAAGAGAACGATCCGTTTCGCCTCGGGCCGGACCCTAAAGTCATTGAATTCATTGGCATTCTCGAAGAATACCGAGCCAAGTGCGAAGAAGACGGCAACTACCTGGAAGCGCAGCGCGCCGACACGCAGCTCCATGCCCTGCGCAAGCAAGAGTTCAAGCGCCAGACCAAATCGCTTAAAGCCAAGCAAATCGCCGAGCGCCAAGACATCCAAATTGCCCACAACATGCAAGCCGACGATTTCAATCGCGCGTGGGACCAGTACATGGACGAGTACGACCGCATGGCGCGGGCGTACGTCAAGCAAATGCAAGACAAACACACCCAAGAACTGGGCGAGTTTCAAGCGAAACTTCAGCAAGAGATATTGGAACGCCCGCCAAAATTCTCCAAAGAGCTGATTGAATGGCGCCGGCGCCAGCACCGCCTAGCCCAGCAAAAGAGCTACCACGAAGCCCAGAAAATCAAAAAAGTGGCCGACGACATGGAAGACGACGAGCGATCGCGCATGAACGACGATTTCCAGAGTGTGTTTGCTCGCAAAGAAGCCAAGCTCCGGCAGCAGCAGCAAGCCGAGCTCCATGCCCTACTTAAGCGCATCGATGGCCGCCGGAAAGAGCATTTGAAACAACGCAATTTGGATTACAAGCGCTTGCTGCAGCGCAACAAGAACGTGCAGAGCGTGCTCGAGTCGAAACAAGCGGGCGAAGCGACCAAGCGATTACAGGATATCAAAATGGGCTTGATGCCCAAAGAGCGACCGGTGCCGCGCGGACTCCACAATACGATTCCCGTCGAAGCCCGTGTCGTGCGGCCCAAGAAACCATCGATGGTGCAGGCGGTGTCGCCATGAGTAGAGACCACTTTGATTTACGACTTGAAATAATACGTTGTGACGGAATAGGAAAAAGCACTTGGCATTATGACCGCACGCTGGAGAAGGCCACCGATGGAACAGGCCATGCTAAATCACCGAACTGAACGCCGATGGACAAAGGTGGCTAATTGTGCACTCGCTGCACTTTGGTCCGCGTGGGAGACACACGGTCTGACCAAAGCCCACGAGCGTCACGTTGATCGGGTGCCAGTGCTCGCGCGGAAGCCAATCCTCTAACTCTCTCCGGGTCTTTTCGGGATCCTGCGACTTCGGATTCTTCTTGTTCCACGTTGAGACCCACCCGAGGCGGTTCGAAATACGGTGAACGTGCGTGTCCACACAAATTCCAACGGTGCTATTCCATAGACAAACCAAGTTAGATCTCCGTGAATCTCAGCAATTCAGCAATGGTGCGACTAGAAAAACTCACTTGTCCCAGGCACAGCTCATCACGAGGTGGGCCATCTTGGGGCCGACGCCGGGCAGTGCAACGAGCGCTGCAAATTCATCGGGAATATCCACGACCTCAGAGCCAGTTTCAGCTGCGTGGTCGGTCAAAATCTGGGCCACTTGCTTGATGTAGCGGGCCTTGTTGTTGTAAAACCCCACGGGGTAGATCAGCTTCGCGAGGACCTTCTCGTCAATTATCAGCATGTCGGCGACCGTGAGACCATGGGAAATCAGCCGTTTCATGGCCGCTGCGTTCACGGGGTCTTTTGTCTGACTGCTTAACATGGCGGAAATCAGTACGTGGAAGCGCGCAATGTGTGGTGCAAATGCGCCGTCGTCAAACATGGTTTCCACGCCAGCGACGTCGACATCCGCGATCTGTGACGCGCGCATTTTCTGGATGCCAAGCAATACGTCTTCCCAGTGTTCGGGCGTGCCATCGGCATCGCGTTTGACCACTCGTAGACGCTGCTTCTTTTTCTTGGCTGTCTGTGTGTGGCTGTCTTTGTCTTCGTCGTCTGGCCCAGCATCGTCTACCTCTAGTGAGGCCTCCGCCTTGATCTTGACCGCCACGTCGCGCTTGATCTTCACGCGCGTCGAGCGGCGCGTTGCAACAGTCATACTGGCACTCTCACTCTCCCACTCCTGCACTTCTTCTTTAATGTGAATCGCCTTGGAGTCGACTGCCGCTGCAGCTTCGTGTGAGCGTTTGCTAGGAAGCTTAAGAATGGGGACTTCGACTAATGCGATCGCACTGGCGTCGGACGGGGCCGTGGTGCTGCTTCGTGTCCTCCGCTGCATCTGAAAACGTGGTGTGTTCGTCCAGAGCGTCACCGTCACTGCGCGCGTGCTATGAACACCAGCCACACCGCTGCGGAGAAGAACACGACCGTAGATTCGCGTAGCTGCTCGCAGCATGGGACGGGAAATGGACCACCGGCATTTCTGCTGGATGGCCCACCACAAACTAAGCTAATTCACATTTAGCTTTCAGGTGGCGACTATACTTGTTAGCCCATGGGCTAAGCTAATTCGGCGAACTTAGCGGGAGCGGTATTCAGGAGATCAGCCAGTAGGCAACATGCCGACCGCGAACAAAGGCGTTTTGGTCAAATGGTACGTGCTACGCTAGGCAGTAGGGCGCTATGCGCGATGGTCTCACATCGGCTAACGCGCGTATACGGATCTAACTCTGTTGGGTATCGTAGCGACCCTGCGACGAAGCAGTACTTGCTGCACCTCAACGAGACGGCCGTGCAGGTACGTTATGCTGTCTTCCTTCGCTTTGCTAGATTACCAGCATTGCAGATCATGACTCAATGCCCCTCTATGAAACTAGCACCGCTTTGTGATTGAAGATCTAGACGAGACCCATCTATTTATCGTACCGGATCCGAAAATCATTGCGTTCATCGAGAAGAAAATGGACGAGTGGAACGAGAAAAACACGTACCAGCCGCCGACCCAATAGCCATCCCCCACCCATTCACAGGCAACACTACACCACAGAATAATAAAATGGCGAATACAAACGCGTTTACTACGGAAGGAAAAATCTAAAGCGCTGGAAAGAACTGGCCCTTCTTGACAACGTGGGCGATCGGCGGGTCGGCCATTTCGTAGACCAAGTGCTCCCACTGCGGCGCGCGCAAGAGCACGAGGTCGGCTTGCTTGCCAACCTCCAAGCTGCCGTGCGAGTGCGATCGGTGGATCGACGCCGCGGCATTAATGGTCGCGCCCACGAGCGCTTCGTTCATGGTCATGCCAAACAGCACGCACGCCATGTTCATGGTCAGCGCCATCGAAAGGCAGTGCGCGTTCGGGTTGAAATCACTGCCCAACGCCACTGGCACATTAAACGTATCAATCATTTTGCGCGTCGGTGGGTTCTGTAGCTTGAGAATGTACTTGGTCGTGGGCAGCAATACCGCAAACACTGGCGGCGCGTGCGAGCCCATGGCCGCGAGGTCTTCGTCGCTCAGCATCTCGCAGTGCGAGATCGCGTGGGCGCCGAGTTCGGCCGCCAGCACACCGGAACGCATGGGGTGGAGCTCGTCACCGTGGAAATTGATTTTGAGCCCGGCGTCGCGGCCGGCTGCCAAGATCTTCTCACTGTCTTCGCGTTCAAACACACCCTTTTCACAAAACACATCACTAGAGAATACACTAGAGGTTAGACCACTGCCTCGGCACTCGAGAGGATGCCCACTTTGACGTACATGAACTCGGGCGAGATGCGGCCGTCTTTCTTGGCCTGGACGATCGCTGGGATCTGGCGGTGGATCACGTCGTAGGTCGCGTCGGCAGCAGTGCTGCCGTCGGGCACTGAGTGGGCCCCCAAATAGTTGGACACGATCTCCACGGGGTGGGTCGACTTGTGCAGCACACTGAGCATCTTGATTTCCGTGTCGGTCTCGAGACCGTAGCCGCTCTTGGCTTCGATGAGCGTCGTACCAGCGCGCAGCATGCGGTCGAGACGCGCGTGCAGCAGCGCCGCCAATTCGTCTTCGCTGCTGGCGCGCGTTGCGCGCACGGAATAGTTGATACCGCCGCCCATGGCGTGGACATCCATGTACGTGGCACCAGCGAGCTTCATGGCAAACTCGTTCACGCGGTTGCCACTCCACACGGGGTGCGTGTGGCCATCGACGAGGCCTGGCAAGACGCAAAACTCACTGCCGTCGATCTGCTGATCAATTTGCACCGGCGCCGGCTGCGCGCTGAGCCACGCATCGACCTCGGCGTCCGTGCCCACGGCCGCAATCAAGCCGTCGTGGCTTACAACTATCGAACCACGCTCGATGATTGCGAGTTCGCCTTGCGCGCGACCAGCCTTGAAGAGCTCGCGCTGGCTGCAGACCTGCACAATTTGCTTGGCGTTGGAGATGCGGAAGCGGAAGGAGCTCATGGTTTTGAAAGAGAGATAAGAAACAACACACAGGAGAGAATGCGAGTGTGGGTAACGGCCTTCGGCGAGGCGTCGCTTGTGGGCGTGGATGATTCCGGTGCGTGACGCGGCAACGCGCAAACAGATCCTGCGATGTTGCAGAGCGGTGGTGATGAGACGGCAAGGTGCACCTGTGGACGAATGTGCGGGTCGTTGATTGGCTGAAAACATTCGAAAAAGATCTTTTTCGGCTAGTGCCACAAGTTGAGCTTCCATCAATGCTGCAACATAAGGACATGACTGCATTTAATAGAAGACTCACCCGCACGGACTCAGGTATCTGAGTCATCTGAGGTTGCCTCAGATACCTGAGTCCGTGCCGGTGGGTACGTCACGCATAACGGGATCCATCATGGAGCGGAAGACGTTGCTGAGCGTACTCTCCCCGCAGCTGCAGTCGCTCGTGGAGGCGTCGCTCGGCGAGACACTGCAGATCCGACACATGCCAACAGCGCGTGCGACTGGCGGTACAGATGGCTTATTGGAAGCAGCAAATGCAGTCGTGAATCGTCCACCAACCGACGGTGCCACGGAAAACTCAGATCGAGCGCGTGAGTCAGCCGTCCTTGTCGAGGGTGCGCAGAGCACACCTGCCCCATCGCCTGCACGCAGTGTAAAACTGAATCCATCGGAGCTATTCGGTACGTTGCTGAGAAATCCAGTATGACTGGTAGTGTACCTTCTGCTGACGGTTGAGAGGACCCGTCAGTTCTTCACCACACCGAGTCGCCCGGGTTTATCATCAAAGACAACTTCCTCGGCCATAGTGATGCGCTTAACGCTCGCGAAGCACTGGTTGCACTGTCGGAGACTGCCGAGTTCCATCAGGCGGCAGTGGGCTACGGCGACAACAAGCGCAAGGAGACAACAGTCCGTGGCGACCGCATCCACTGGATCCCACGCCCGAAAGATCTCAAAAACTCGACCGAGCTCGACCCTCCGATCTTGCTTCTTCTGCATAAGATTGAGAGCGTGGTGTTTGGTATCAGGAACGGGATCCCAGCGCTGGATCTGCGCAACGTCACGTCCACTCAGCTCGCGATCTTTGTGCGTATTACGAATTTGACACTATGGAACAAGTTTATGCTGACTCTATTTTTCTTTGTTTTACAGCCCGGCGACGGCGCTCGCTTTGTAAAGCATACCGACACGTACGCGACCGCGCATCTAAAAGGGCGGTCCGATGCTGGCAGTGCTGATCATGACAAGCTCATTCGTCTCGTGACCTGTGTCTACTATATGAACCCCAACTGGGTCCCCGACCACGGCGGCTGTCTCCGCGTATATACCAAAGACTCCCCACCGCAGCAGTGGGATGTGCCACCTTCGTTGGATACACTTGTAGTGTTTCGCAGCACGGACGTCGAGCACGAAGTGCTTCCGACTTGGCACGAACGGATGGCGCTGACTGTGTGGTACTACGGCCCACCACCAATAATCAGTACTGCGACAAAGCCTCAACCAGCAGCACCGATCCTCCCACCTCTTCCAGTGCTCGCCTCCTTCCTCTCGCCTGCCTCTCGCCGTACTGATACGATCTTTGTTGCGATTCCAAGCTACCGTGACTCGGAATGTCGCCACACCGTTGACGATTTGCTGCAGAAGGCATGCGATCCGTCCCGTCTCACCATTGGCATCTGCTTGCAGTGCGACAACGACGACGACACCCAAACATACTTGGAGACGAAATATTCATCGGCTCAGATTCGCATCACTCGTGTCGACTATCGCGATGCTGCTGGTCCGTGTGTCGCACGGGCGATGGCCCAGGCGTTGTATGAGGATCAGACCTACTATCTCCAGATTGATAGCCACATGCGGTTCCAACAAGGCTGGGACGACTTTCTGATCAAGGAATTAGCCTCGTGTCCGTCGCCAAAGACCATTCTTACGACCTACCCGTTGGGTTATACGCTGCCGAATGAGGTATCTTCGAATCGTTCCTCTATCACGAATGCACTCAACTTACGTGCGATTCTGCTTGGTCTGTAGCTCTCGGATGACGAGCGTCCCGCGCTCCTGTGTGCATCCCACTTTGATGACCACGGCATGTTGCGACAATCCAGCAAGACGCTAGCGCGCAAGGCAGAGGCGTACGTATTTACTACTCGGGATGCCTGCATCATTGATCTCGTATG
>JAADVD010000292.1:0-36877 GCA_023334535.1 Pythium vanterpoolii
TCTCACCACGCGACCGAATACGTCTCTTTCTTGGTCTGCCAGCCTGACGAACGGTGGCCGCAGGCTTGATTGCTGAATCTCGCACCAACTGCGAATCTTCAGGAATCACGATCTTGCCCGCACTGGTGACAAATGTGTCAACTTTGTAGTAGTCACCGAAGAATTGGAACGCACTGTCTTTGAAATCTTGGGCAGTCAACATGGCAAGGAGGTGACGACACGGTAATTTTTGCTGCTTCCACGTTGAGCATGAACAGTTGGCGGGACTAGTATCAACACGACGCTGTGCGAGCGGGTACTTGTTGTGGGCGACGAAGGCCACGTGCTCCGAGCTGAACGTGACCACGTAGTCTTTTGACTTCTTCAGCTGTATCTGGAACTTGTTTTCAGCCCGGGGTGTGACGATACTGTTACCGTAGATCTGTAGGTGATTAGACGCACAAAGAGTTTCGATCTGTTTCCACAGTCGAACGCCGAAGCCATGATGGAGCTCGTCATTCTCCACATCGACTTCAGCAACGATCGACTTGGTGGTCCTGAATACCAGGAAGGGGGCGTACTTGTTCCCCATCGCATCACTGAGGAGCATGGCGGTAATGCGCTCCTTCTCGCGACCGCTGATTTTTACCCACACTGCCCTTGCGCCGCGGGAGTCGACGGTCGCTCGTGGCATATATTCGAGCCTGACGCCTATCTGGTCTGCGCAGTAGATCACGAAGATGCCGTGGTCGACAATGACTTGCGCAATCTCAGCCGCAAACTCGACAAGCGCAGAGAAATCTTCGGTCGGGGTGGGCCTGGCCGTGCCGCGTGCGTACTCGGATGGAAATTTGATGCCGGCGGAGGATGCCACGACGCCACACTGCGAGGCCGCGAACGCCGCTGCTGGAATCTTGTCGCGCGAAGCCAGCTCAAGAGCCTTGGTACTTAGTATCGAGCCGGAATCTGGGATGTCGTCCTACCGCAAGAGATACAGCCAAGACACAAGCATGCGCTCGCTGTCGCTTGAGAGCGTGGTCGCCGTGTCCGCGGAGCGCAAGCGGTAGAAGCCCTGTTGCGCACGTTCGCAGACGCCAAAATGAGGGAAGGGAGATCTTAGACCCAGCGGTAGATTGATCGCATTCGTAGCTTCTTCTTCTCGTCCGGGAGGTCGCTATAGAAAGTGTTGATGGTGGTCTACATGTCATTGCAGTCCGAGAAGGAGCGTGCTACCTCAAGCCTCGGTGAGATCGTGGTCTAGCGATTGCGGTAGCGCGCGCGCCGCCCGTGGCCACGTAGACGTGGCCGCCCGACCATGAAACTTATAAAATGGAGCCCGACACCCGTGGAAGGGCTTCACATCCAGTGATGGAACCGGTGGCTCCAGGGGCCACGTCATTTGACAAATTGTGTCCGGTTCACGAAATATTAGTGGCTCAGCTTCCGAGTTTCAAATTGACAAGTCACCAACGTTTTTAGATGCAAACGTTTTGATTGGCTCATTTTTCATGCGTCAATAGACAAGACATATTGCGACATTGAACAAATATATTACTCTGTGCCAGAGACTTGATCACTACTACAATCAGATTCTCTTGCAATGAATCATCCTCTAACACGTAATTGTGTCGTACTGATCGCCAATGTAGCGCAGTTTGATCGACGATGAATCCCGGAATACGCTAAGCACTGTGTGTGAGCAGTTCAAGACTGTAAATCCTGGGCACACAAACTCGAAGCGCGTGGTCGTGGACAACGACATCACAGAGATCTTATCCATCGAATCAGCCTTCCCAAACGTTCGCATCCTTCTTGTCAGTGGCGCATCCACACGTAGCTGAGCGAGGAGGTATCGAAGTCGAAGTACGGGCTTACGGAATACCAGAAGCAGAGCCTGCGAGTGTAGTTCATGGGTTTGATTGACGCTCCGTCCGAAGACACGTACGTGCGTCGAATCAACTATATCAAGGCCATTCTTCGCACGCCCCTGAAACGCAACATGGTACAGCTACATCGATGAGAATTGGGACAAGTGCAAGATCAAGCGGTGCTTCCATCTTCGCGGTGACGTGCCGAACCTGGGCAACAACACAAATAATCGGCTGGAGTCCAGTTGACACAAGTTGATGGCCTCGTCGACAAGTGCACCGACGTGGATGTGTGCCTCGTGTCGATATTATCCTGGCAACGGTCAAAGGAAATGTGTGGAACGGCAAGGCAAGACGATTGGGGTTGCTCGCGTCGCCGGAGCCGATGCGGAGCTGAATAAGCTCGCAGGTGTCGTTAGTCTGTATGCGTTGAAGTTGGTTCGACGCAGGTATGATTTTGCGATGAAGCCGACGACCGAGTACCGCACCTACAGTGCATATAAATCATTTTTTACGTACGTGTCGAGAACAAGTAGCGAGGTCGAGGGCGACGAAGTCAAGAACTATGAGGACGAAGACACCGCCACACGGTGCAGGACGACGTCCCAGACGACTATTGAGTTGAAACTTGGCGGTGGACGTGCGTGTGTTCATTCAATATGACGCAACTACTGCCATACCGGCATATTCTCATTGCGGTGCCTCAAACACCCGTCTGCTATCATTCCAATCACCAAGCTGCACAAGCGTTGGGTGATTTCGCACGTGAAGCAGAACGCTGATTATCCTGTGGACGAAGAAGACGACATGAGGACTTTTATGCGTCACCGGCGACAAGTGACGAAGCGGAGCTGTCGATGCGCGACCTGGTCGTAGGACTCGAGAGGAAGATCTACTCAAGACAAACGCTTCGATTGATGCGGGTTGTACTCCAAGTCAAAGTGTGCGTGGTGCTAGTGGCCACGGTCTTGTTGTGGTTGAACACAAACCTCGACGGGTATGCAATCCCTCAGCCATGGCTCTCGGTGACGGTCGACCACGTCGAAATCGCACATCGGATAAAGAAGGTCGACCTATGCAGTTCAAGCGCGTCGTTGCTCTATTTTTGTTCGAAGGAATTCATCGACAGCGACTCGATCGCGTCGATAATGACGTTTATTCAGCGTGCATGCCGACCGCGAAAGGTCATGGCGCTGCCCTACACGTGACGACAATGCCAGACCGATTATCCGAGCTTTTGGCAGGTTTTCCAGAGCTGCGAGCGCTTCGAGATCAAACTGCACTACCAGACTGCGCCATGCCCAGTGATCGTGTCCATTCCCAGGATCCGAACCACTATTGTGGTGGCGCCGTTGGCATGGACGCGGGAACGTTTGTCGTGTCCAATCCGCTGCAAAATGTGCAGAGATACTCGTCGTCGAATGGTGGTGCGAGAGAGCGCTGGAGCCGCCAACACGATGGAGGACGAAATCAATGGTACGTGCTAACCAGGTGAAGACCATCAATCTCGTTTTTTTTACAACATGAAGCCCTACCCGTGCCCGGTCATGTTCGTGTCAGCATTGCCTATGTACGGCAATCACCTAGTGTGTGTGCATTTGGCACTGTCAGCAAGGTATGCCTTTGTCAATAAGCGTGGTCTGTCACATTTTGACTCCGGCAGCATCCTCGGCCAGATCAAATTGATAAACAAAGACTCAGTAGATTTTGGTTTAGTAAGCGCAACAATGCCGAATGAACCTGATGCGACAGCCGACGAAAGAGTATGCCCGCTAGAGCCTGCTACCGTACCCCCCGATCGTCTTACACCCATCGGACTTGCTTGACGTGCTGGTCAATAAACGAGCGGCCAGCCGAGACGCGCGCGTAGACGCCTGGGAAGCCCAGCTGCCCACAACCACGGCCCCAGCTCACAACGCCGACGAGGGCAGTCGTGCCGTTCTTGTTGACCACGAGCGGACCGCCCGAGTCGCCTTGGCACGAGTCCTTGTTCAACTTGCCACCGGCACAGATCATCGTGTCGGTAATGCTCAAAACCTTCTTGCACTCGGCTTGGTCGACCAAGTCGACGTCGACCTGGAGCTTGACCCGGGACTGCGTGCCGCCCGACGCCGTCGTGCCCCAGCCGAGGGTCGTGGCGGTCGCACCGACTGGCTCGTCCGCGCCATCGGCGGCCGCGAGCGTGACCGGCGTGTACGGTACTTCCTTCTCGAGCTCGAGCAGCAAAAAGTCGTTGCCCGAGCTGGCCGAGCGGTAGTTCGGGTGCGTAATTTTGCGGATCACCTTGACCGACGTGCCATCGGTCGTGCCGCTCAAAAAGTGGGTCCCAACGTTCACCCACGAAATGCTGCTCGCGCAGTGCGCGGCCGAGAGGATCCACTTGGGGTGGATCAGCGAGCCGCCGCAAAAGCTACTGCCGCCGGCGGTGCTGCGCATACCGGCAATGTACTGGGACGTGCCCACTGGCACTTCCGTGCCACCGACAACCAGCGGCTGGATGGCCGCGTTCGCCTTGTTCCAGTTGAGGTCGGCAATGTCGGTCTGGTACTTTTCGTAGGTGACCGGGTCGGCCGACGCGGCCGTGGCGGCGATGGCGGCAGTGAGGGCGACGACGATCTTCATGGTGCTGGAGTGGAGAGGGGAGGCGACTTGAGGACTGGCAAAAAATTTGCAGAATGACAAAGAGCTGCGGTGGCCAAGCCTCGGCGACGGCGCCAAAAGAACCTTTCATGCTAGGCCATTGGAACCACAACGAGAGGCCCTACATTTGCAAACCACAGGCCAGTGGGGCATAAGGAGGCCGTCCCTGGCCTGGCGCGTGGAATGCAGATTCGATTCTGTAAAATGGAATCCTAGAAACCAGGAAGACGCAGCCGCGGGATCAGATCGATTAGACAAACTAATCAACAAATGCGATCTTTTCGGGAGGAAGATTGCGCCGTGAAGCACACTGTATCCATCCGACCTAAGTGAGTGAGTCGACGAAAGTGCCACTGCTGTGCAATGGAATCCCATTCTTCACCACCCCGTAACCAGATCCCAAGATCTGGAAAGACGTGGCGCTGTTTGACCACATGACATATAGGATTCATAAAAATATAGTGATTTGCAATTTATCGAATATCGACTCAGTCTCATATTCAGAATACATGCTATATATAATTTGTGAAATTGAATATAGGAGGTATTTAAAACTGGCCTACTCCTTACTCTCTCAACGGTAGTAGAACTAGGGTTCGTGAGTTGCACAGTTTAAGTCAGAACTCAGAAACGCAGTCTCCACCACTCACCGGGGTCTCACCAGTAAGATGTGGACATTACCACTCGGGACTATGCTGTCCTTGAGGCTCGTAGTCCAAGACTTGAAGAAGCTTTCCCATAGAACGGAAGAAAGACTCTTGCAAAATCCAAACGTGATTACTGGGGATCCCAATTTTGAGTGTGTAGGAGCCGTCCCAAACGTGGTTTCAATAACACACTGTGCTGCCAACACTGTTGCGATGGGGGCGAACGGGTTCCTGCAATCGATGAGTCTCTCAAAGCGAGGTGCGACTCACTCCATGCCCAGCGTGGTAGGGACTGCCAGTGACGCAGCAGTCTGCTGCCACCGAGGTAGACCTGGACCATATGAACCCGCGCTCTGAACGTAGTCCGCAGAACAATTGACGGCCCGTTGACTGCCGCTAGCATACTCCGAACGAGCATGCAGCCCATCAAAGGTCGGCCAGGCCGACGATGGGAGAGGCCACCCATAATTTTTGCGTTAGCTGCAAGCCATCATGCCATCGATTTCCGTAACCAAAAAAGTTACGGTACACCTAGGCAGCGACTTTTTTCTTTTTCCAATGTGGAGTCTATTGCGTTACATCTAAGAACACTATAGCTAAAATGCATATGCAGGGTCGTCCTTCCTAAAGAGCGGTTTGCGAGGACTGCCACTGGAGGAAATCTCCGTCATGAACTGGTCTAGGTCGGCCCATTCAGGTCCTAGGAAGCGATTTGACGTAATGGTGCGCAGCGCGGAGAGAACGGCTTGCCGTAAAAATATGAAGAACAATAAGCGATTCGTCCAACGTGGGCATGTGGTAAAGCCGTACGGATAGTCACGACTGCAAGTCTTCCATCCGGTGAGTTTGATCGTTTTCGCCTCACGGAAAACGGCCACGTCCGTATAGTAGCAGAAACATAACACTTATGCCGATGGCTAACTTGACATTACGCGGCTCACTTCATTGAGTCATGTCATAGCGCAATCACGGATCTCAGTCTTAAACAAATGTCTGCAGCTACGCCAACATGTTCGCGCCGGAATTTCGTATCAGACGCAGTTCACGGACGAGCAAGTCACAAGTGTGGTGCCGACGTCTTGGTTCAATTGGTGGATCAATTGCTACTACATACAGAGCACAGCCGAAGATGACGTTTCAACAAGGGGAGTGAAATGTCACTTTCTGCAGTGCTCTGTTTATAGAAGCAAGCTTAGAGTGATAGAGCAGCAGCAAAGAAGTTTACCGCAATGGAAATCAGTTGAACCCCTTCAATTGGTGGACCATTGCACGCTTGAACGCCACTAATGGCTAGGGCAACGTCGCCAGCTCACACAGTTCCGCGATCTGCGATGTGCTCTCGTTCTTAACGATGGCTCATGGTGAGGGGTGTATTAAAGACCAGAGTCGTGAGCGCGTTTCGATAGCCGTTCGCCGATAAGGTCAACAACAAGAGGTCGTCATTTTGATTTGTCCAATTGGATCAGGATTTGGACCAGTCCAAAATGAGATCTCATCTCCCCTACCCTGTGAATGCTGGTCTCCATCTGCTTTTCTTGCAATTGGGTTCAAGCACACCTACCCACAAAATTCGCCCCTGAACCTTGACTCCCACCAGCAACATCAACATTTCAGGTCCAGCACGTTTAAGTAGAATTCTACAACATATTTGATAAACCTCTATTTATTTATACTATTTAGTTCTAGCTCTGGAGATTTAGTTCTTGTGACTATCTTATGCCTTGTCGTATTTGATATCCCAGTCGAGTGACTAACCACAAGCTAGACTGTGCAACTCACTGTACTTTTGTATGGTATGCTGGTGATGACCGTTTGGGTACAGCGTACTGTAATTGCAGTACGAAATGCTTTCCAGCAAGACTGTTGAGTGAAGGTGAGCACGACAATCGCCAAGTCTTCATGAGTGCCTCCTTGTGACTGGCTCAGAACGTGCTGTTCTGTTTTGCTCAACCTACCGACATAGAGACTACACAGTCCAGTACGCATCTTGACGCACCGCACCAGCGCCTCTAACCATGCCTTTGGCTCTACGTGCGCTTGGTGCCGCGGCGCTCGCGGTCGGCCAGGCGGGGCTGACTGTCACGGAGAACGGCACGTACCTCACGACCGTGACGCTCGACTCAGTGCCGGTGAATTTACTGGTCGACACACTGACGAGTGGCCTCTGGGTTAAATGCACGGCGATTGAAGGGCCGGGGTGCATTGCCACTGGCTTGAGTAATACAAAGCGGCGGCTGGACCGCTATGACACGAGTGTGCCGCGCAAAATCAAGCGCTTTATGGAAGTCAAGATCGCAGGTCAAGTTTTCAACGGCTTTGACGGCAACGTGATCTATGATGCACTCCCTAAAGCCGACGCGAGTGTGCAAGGCATTCTCGGTCTCAAGCGAACAAGCGCCAATTACGAGGCCGCATCAATGTATTTGGACGGTCAAGTCACCACGGTCGCTTTGCAGCTCGGCGCGACCTCGACCGATTCGAAAATCTCGCTCGACAGCGTGGACCAAAGCGCCTTGACCAGAAAAGGTCTCCGGACGGCAGCTAGTGTGGACGACATATTGGATTGTTTCGAAGTGCCGTTCGCCAACGGGACCGCGGTCGGGTGTCCAGTGTCGTCCTCGCCGGCAACATCCTATCGAAAAGTGGCCTACGATCCCGGCCTTCCATTTATTGGCCTGTCGAGCACAGACCTCGATACGTTTGAGCGTCGCTTCTTGTTTACGTGTGAAAAGATCGCTAGTGGCTATCAGACGACCGGCTACACTTGCGACGCGAGCATCAAGCTGCCACGCCTCACCGTGCAGATCAATTGGTGGGCGTTCTACTTGGATGCGAGCGACTATACGACCCCAATTAAAGACTCGTCGCGCGTCAAGGTCCTCATGGGCGAGTACCCCTACGGGTACAGCAGCATGGTGTTCGGCGTGCCATTCCTGCGCAAATACCCACTGGTCTACAACAGCACCGGGTACAGCACGCTCTACTGCACGGAGAATACGACGTGCACCCAGATCCAACGCACGCGCACGCCACTCGGGCCCTATTACGGTACGAGCGGTGTTGGTGGGAATACTAACGGTGGAGGAGGAGGAGGCAGCAGTCCCTCGTACGAGATCGATGTCGAGACCAAGCGTAAGCGAAAGAAACTCTACTTGACCATCGGTCTCAGTGTCGGTGGCGTCGTGCTCTTGGCGATCTGTGGCTGTCTTTGTAAATGCTGCAAGTCGGAGGACAAAAACGATTCAAACGACGACACCACCAAGACACAAGAGAGTGAGAAGATGGAGCTGACCGTGGGCGTCGCCATTGGAGTAGGGGACGACAGCGACTCGGACAACGATCGTGAAGTTGTCAACAAGTCGAAAGCAAAGGGAGGCAAAACGGGTTCAGCGAACACGTCAGCGGCCGCTGTCAAGCGTATGGAGAAAGACGCGGACAGCGACAGCGATGACAGCGATCTCAGTTCGAGTTACGACAGCGAGAGCTCGGAAGACCGACGGCGTGAGAGACGACGTCGTCGCCGCCGGCGCCGGGAGCGACGACGCGAGCGAGAGCTCCGACGCCAGAGCGAGATGACCACAACGACCACAGCGACAGTGAACGACGAGACTGACGACACGCCGTACGTTGCAGCATCGAGCCCCAAGAACAGGGCGTGAAGCGTTTGAGGTTGACCGTAGTTTATAGCATTGTGTGGTTTGACTCTTCAATTAAGATTTAACGAGTGTGATCGTCACGATGAGATCTCATCGTCTTAGTCGTTTTTTACGGGGCAGGATTGACGGCACGCTATTGAGGACTCACCACCTGATCCTCGCCTAAGCCGTTTAGTCGGAGCGGCTAACCGCTAAAATGGGAACACCCACGGTCGCCACCGTCGGGTTCCGTCGCCTGGAGAACTGTAGCTTTACGTGCTTAGAAGAACGAGCAGAGTTTGGTCGGCTGACATGGCCAATGTGAGCTAACATTACGGTTAATGGGTAGGTTACACTCTGGATACCGTAACCTTTCCGCGGGATCCAATTGTAGCGTTGTGTCCACCGAAACCAGATTGTATTCCATTTTTTGTCCGTACCTCTTAAAAAGTATACATGGTCCCTCCTCTCCACTTCACTTGAGCTATTTCAATGGCATACAACCTCTCACAACACATACTTTTCACGACATTGTTGATGCCAAACGCAATGCCAACGCCAAATGGTCATCGACCCATCCGCCTTGTGTTACACCTTTATCTGCGAACAGGCTGTTTGGCTGCTCGCGCTTGAAGTTTGGCGCACTTCGCGCGGTCGCTCGCCACCACTTTCAGCAGATCCGAACATTTTTTGCTTCTTCTTTGTATCGTTGGTGTGCTGCCAACTGCAACCAACAACTCGACACAACAAACACCCTCTGGCGGGTCCAACACGTTTTTGTTGGCATAATTATTCTTTCTGTTGGTGTTGGCTTTCATTCCCCAATTGGCGTGAACCTCCTCGCTTCATCGCCATCATGGGGACGGCCACTCGCATGATGCTGCTCGGCGCTGTCTCTGTCGCTGTCGCTGTCGCGGCCGCGGCATCTGTCGCCGACGCTTCTGCTTCATCCTACGCGTGGTCCAACACCACCCACGGTGCCCACCCCTACCACGCGCCGGCGCGGCGCCTCGCGCTCAGCTGTGCGCTGCAAGCCGGCGTCGATTTTGTCGGCAACGACCTCGCGAGCGTTGCGGCCTCCGCGCCCAGCGACTGCTGCAGCGCTTGTGCGGGCCATGCAAACTGCGGCGCGTTCTCATGGACCAATTCTAATGGCGGCACGTGCTGGCTCAAGAGCGGCAAAGGCCAAGCCAAGGCTGTGCCTGGCACGACCTCGGCGGTGGTTGCGTCGATTGCCACTACCTGCGCGGTTCAAGAAAATACCGATTTTACCGGAAATGATTTGGCCAACGCCCCCGCGCAAACGGCCGGCGAGTGCTGCGCCGTGTGCGCGATGACCGCGCGCTGCGGCGCCTATACGTGGACATCGTACCAAGGTGGAACCTGTTGGCTCAAGACCGCGGTCGGTACGACCGCCACAGTGAGCGGCTCGAGCTCGGGCGTCATTGTGCCCGCGACCTGCAGTATCGAGAGCAACGTCGACTATGACGGCCCTGACCTCGGCAACGTCGCTGGCGCGGCCGCGTCGTGCTGTGCGAAGTGTGCGGCCACGAATCGGTGCACAGCCTATAGTTGGAGCGACTACAACGGCGGCACGTGCTGGCTCAAGAGTGCCAAGGGCGTGGCCAAGCCGGGACCCGGTATGCAGTCGGGCGAGGTCGGCGGCGCGACGCCCCCTACAACGCCCACACCTACGACGCCAGTTCCATCAACGCCAACGACGCCAACGCCAACGACGCTCCCGCCAACGAATCCGGCCTGTCAGATCGAATACAATACGGACTATGCCGGCAACGAC
The DNA here is from genome assembly GCA_023334535.1 of Pythium vanterpoolii. Taxonomy (NCBI): domain Eukaryota; phylum Oomycota; class Peronosporomycetes; order Pythiales; family Pythiaceae; genus Pythium; species Pythium vanterpoolii. The sequence continues at coordinate 10,568 of JAADVD010000292.1, forward strand.
GTCGGCTCGGTCGCGGGCGTCGATGCTACGGCATGCTGTGCCAAGTGCCTCGATGCCCCGAACTGCAATGCGTTCACGTGGTCGGGCTTTAACGGTGGCATGTGCTACCTCAAGAGCGGCAAAGGCACAGCAACCAGTGCGTCCGGTGTGCACTCGGCCGTGGTCACGCGGCCGCCACCGACGAACTCGTGTAGCATGCAGTACGACACGGACTTTCTCGGACTGGACATTGCCAGTGTGCCACGCACACTGTCGGAGGACTGCTGTGGCGCGTGTGCGTCGTACAGCGGCTGCGGCGCGTTCACGTGGACCAATTTCAATGGCGGCACGTGCTGGCTCAAGAGCGCGGCCGGCCAGGTGTCCCACAAACCCGGATCGCACTCGGCGGTCGTCACGGTCGCGAACCCGCCCAAGACCCATATTCAGTATCGCCTGCGGAGCGGCGAGATCCCGCTTAAGTCGGTGAACCTCGGTGGCTGGCTCGTCGGTGAGTATTGGATGTCGTACACGTCACCGGCGTGGACCAATGCGTGGAACTACGCGCACCAGGGCGAGATGTCGGTCATGCGGGGGCTTGGGCACGGCCGAGGCGATGGTCAGTTTGAAGAGCATCGCCGCACGTGGATTACCGAGGAGGATATCCGACAGATTGCCAACGCTGGTCTCAACTCGGTACGCGTGCCTGTGGGCTATTGGATCGTCGTGGATGACCCCACGACCTGGAAAAACGACGACATGCGTACGTTTGCACCGGGTGGTCTCAAGTACCTCGACAAGCTGATCAACGAGTGGGCGGTCAAGTACAACCTCGCGGTCATGCTGAGTCTCCACGCCCATCAAGGCTCGCAGAACGGATACGACCACAGCTCCCCACCAAACCTGGGGCAGATCTCGTGGGGCTGGGGGGAGTCCGTCGAGAACTCGCTCCAGGTTGCGACGTTCCTTGCAGCCCGCTACAAGCTCAGTCCGGCTTTCTTGGGTATGAACCTCATGAACGAACCGGCACTGGGGATCAACGTCCAGACGCTGATCAACTACTACTACGAAGCCTACCGCCGCGTCCGAGCGACCGGCAACGACTGCATTCTCGTGACGTCGCCACTCCTGCAGCGCCAAGGGCCTGGAGAAATGACCGATCTCTTGCGATGGCCTGCGTACACCAATGTGTGGCATGAATTCCACCTCTACTTCAAGTGGGGCATTTACGAAAACATGAACGAGTGGCAAATCATGGAAGAAGCCCGCAAGTACCGCAACAACAATCTGAACCCGTGGCCAGGCAACTACTTGTACATGGGCGAGTGGGCACTGTGCTCTCCCGAACGAAATGGCCGGTTTGAGAACCTCGACACCCTCCGCCAATTTGGTGCCATCCAGCTCGAGCAGTTCAAGGGTGCGCACTCGGGCTGGGCCTTTTGGTCGTGGAAACACGGCGACGAAGGCACGCTCTTGAGCCGTGGCTGGTCGCTGCGTGAGATGCTCCGTCTTAACGTGTTGAACTTCAAGTGATGAAGAAATACAACGACTCTTTACGGACGACCATACTCAAAAGCCAGTGGAGCTACATAGTAATCTCGTGAAGGACAGCAAGATTCGAAACAATATTAGTACACGGGTATGGCATCCACGTAGTGAAGACTGGAAAGTGTACTGTGATGGCCAAGATGTGGTCCCTCCAATCCCTTGCGGTTCAATAAAGGATATGATGTTCTGGAAATGACAAGGTCCTTCCGTTGGTCTATCAATCCTGGTCATTTGCTGGTGAGATTTGTAAGGATGAGTGTCGGTATACTTTGAGAGTGATTTGTTGGTGGCTATACTCCAAGTGGTCTTCTGGATTTGTGAGCGAACGCACCAAAGACATTTTCTTCTTACAGTCCAGTGTCATTCTCTGGATCGCAGAGAGGAAACTGCTAATGGTGGGTTCCTTAGGGAGCACCCGCAGCGTAGCCTTCAACGGCATGAGACGTACAGCCCGCAGTGATCCGAGATCCACTCACGTCTATAAAGGACATGGTGTGAGACGTGGATACATCGATTACCACCGATGGGATGATCACCGTGGGCAATCGCAATACCCTGACGAAGCCTCGTTCATCCAGGCCGTCTCGATAACTCGCTCACATTCGTTCTTGCGGATCGCTGGTCTTTAAGACTCTGGATTTGCTGCTCTAGACTTTGTAGCGTGCGTGTTGCCTCTGTCACTTGCGTTCTGCGGGTCTCTGCGAGATCCACATACGAGGTCACGTACGCAAGGGCTGTCCGGGTCTCGGTGATCTCGCGTCGGAGATTTTTTTGCCGCTCCTTCAGCTGAGCCTCCTGATACTTGTAGCGATCGGCGGTCTGCTCCACGTCACTTAACTGGCGTTTGGTCTCCGTCACAAACACCTTGAGCTTTTCGTCTTCCTCATGCGTCAACTGATTCATCGCCTCAGTCGATGCAACGACCTCGTCGCCCACAATCGTCAGTCCTTGCATCACCACACGCAGCTCGAACGCCCGAGCACGTTCTTGTGCTTGTACAGCATGACGTTCCGCCAGCAATGCACGCAGCACCGACTGCTGGGTCGCTGGCGTCCACGCCGAAGTTCCTCCATCTCTATCAGCCTGTTCGTTCAGCCGAAAAGCGCCCCAGCTCGCCTCGCCTTCGACGCTGACGCTGACGCCCAGTCCGTCCAGCTCACCGTCGTGCCATTGCCCGAGGAACTGCTGACCGAACGGATCGCGCTTCACACCGTCACCATGCGCTGCGTCGAGTTGAAAGTCGCCCGCAAACAGCGTCCCATTTGGCAACAGCTGGACGCCGAGCTGCCGCTCCACACGGTCCGAGAATGGGGCAAAGAGTCCAGCATACAGGTGCGTACCCAGCGCCGTGTACACTACACCATGTCCACTCGGCTGCCCCTCTAACAACCCCACAAGAATATAAGGTGAGACTAGGAAAGCAAGCATACTCAGTCGCTATCGTACCGTCGTTCACTTGGCCACGGTATATGGAGTGGTCCCGCAGCTTGAATTCGGCGAGGCGCGGCGATCTTTCAATTGGTGCGTCTGCCTCTGGTTGTGTGAGGAGGACGATGTCTTCTTCGTCAATTGCTCGTGCCACAGTGAGTTCTTGTCGGGGCGATCCCTCACCAGTAGGGGCGATGTGTTCCTGTGAGATCTCGATGTTGCTCTCGTGCATCGACGTGGAACAGTCGTTTGCAAGCTGGTGATCTTGTGGAGGGACGCTTCGCGAAAACACTACTATTCAGTGATAATAATACTTGCTGAAGTAGCACTGTTGGACACAGCTAGTCATGTGAGACCCTCCATTCACAAGCTCCACCTTTAAGGGAATTGAGGGTAAGAACGCGGGGCATTTCATTTTTATAGTACTTTTTCACATGCGGTGTGCATGCGCCTAACGCTGAGGCAACACCTACACAAAGGGGCCGCAGTTTCTCCCATGTTCACAGAATTTTGCCACCAACACACAAGGATTCAATGAAGCATCACGGGTGGGTGAGCGTACGGGGGAATCGCGTTGCTTACAGCAACAGACTGGCCTTTTGCACCGACTCAATGTGGCACGGTCCGCCCTTGGATCGGATCAGAAAGCGATCCTTGTACAGCACATCGAGCTTGCGGCCCGTCTTGATCTCCTTGTTGATCGCTTCCCAGACCTTGTTCTTCTTCATCTGGATCGGCGTGACCGGGTCCTGGAGCTCTTCGCCGACGGCATAGACGCGCTCGCCGACTTCGGCTTCGGGCGCCGGCTCCATGAGCTCGACCGTGCCCTTGTCATTCTTAAACGCAAGGATCAATCCCTTGGATTTGTGACGCGCGACCTTGACTTCTTTGAGGTTACACAGCACAATCACTTTGCGGTGGAGTACTTCTTCTTCTGAGAAATACGGCTGGTGTTCCATGACCATTTCCAGTACTTCGTCCTTGCCGACTTCGACCTTTTCGATATAATGCTTTTCGCTGTTGGGGTGTGCCGTGACTTCAATCACTTTGCCGACCCGCAAGTCCAGTTGCGCGAACACGATCGGCGAGCTGTAGACGTCCGACTTGACCATGGTGAAAGTGGAGAAAGTGGGAAAGTTGGCACACTTGGGAGAGGTGGGCGGGGAAGGCGCTTGGGTCTTCGCGAGGAAATTGAAAAATGAGGAAGTGATCGAGCGTGCAGGCGGGAGCTTTCTTCCCTTTCGCTTGGGCTTGGCTTCCCTGTCGCCCAGCATGAAGACTGTAGAACGCTGCATGGAAAAGAGAAAAGGAACGAAATGGTGGTGGCGGCCACATGCGCCATGTGCCAACTTCAAATGCGGGTTGCGGTGATTTTAAAATGGAGATGCACGATTGGTGGAAATAGATTTTGACGAATGCTGATTGGTTGAGGGATGTGACAGGAGGGCATTGAAGTTGAAGCGACGGCTGGAGACACCAAAAGTGAAGAGAACGAAAAGGTGGAGGAGAACGAGGATGCTTCCATCGATCTTTCAGCGGTGCTGTGCTGGATGGTATGTTTGTTTCTTGCTATCTTTGCGTGTCGATAGGTTTCCATGGTATGCACGTTGGCGATGGTTATGGGCGACGTGGTGTTGGTGGTGGGAGATCGTGTGGCGTCGGTCGCCGCCGCCGCACAGACGTGGGTTTGCTGCGTCGAGACACGAACCGTGGCAACAAAGGAGCGAGGAATGTTGGATGTCGTGTGTCGATTCTTCGTTGAAGATGATCTGTGAAAACCTTTGAGATATAATACATGTTGAAGTTGGGTCTACCGAGAACAACACAATTTAAATCCCCATGAAGCGCTCGGATAGTATGTGGAGCCTTTCACATTGGGTCTATATGAATACAACACAATTTTGAGCCACGAAGCGCTCCGATAGTAAGCGGAGCCTTTCACGTGCGGATGTGAAGTTCCGTACGTACAAAGCTTTAATGGCGTGATTCTGTCTGCGTTTCGTGTCTGTACAGCTGCTGAGATCTCTGGGATCTTGTCTCTCCTCCATACAAGCTCGAGCAATCACGCGTTCATCGCCGTTGCTCCTCCTCCACTGAGTACCAAACTTCGCCAATCGCGCCGCTGTGCATTCTCACGGATGGACGCATGTATATTTGTGTGCATTCGCGTTGGTATCGGCACAACGCAAGGTGGACACGAGTGAAACACTTTCGCACCCGCGTACTTCTCCCTCTGGTTACCTCTCCTTCTTGTTTCTGCCATCACACTGAACCGCGCGTATCCAGAGGTCTTTGGCAGTTGTTACCGCCGCGCGCTCGGTCAGTTTTCCTTTTGTGCGCTGGCAAAGTATGGGGAGTTTTGTTGGATTTTCAGCGAGCCTGCAATAACTAATATGCTTCTGGGAGATGGGCTTGGATTGCCAACAAATAAAGAATCCAGTTCGGCAAAAAATGCGACGGGAAGAACACCAGCGTGCTCCACGCGGATTGGTCCGTGTCTTTAACATCACAGGTGTGGTCCACACCGTATTAGCTTCAGTAAAAGCCCTTGATGACTATCACTCTTGCATCACTGATCTCGCGCGGGAAATCAAAGGAACCAACGAACATGGTCAAGCTGCGGCAACTACTCGGCAACCGGCGCGAGGTGTACTATGAGTGCATGTACACCAAGCACAAGACACAGAAGCGCAAGGTGTGGCATGATGGATTCATTGCGCTCTACGACACGCGCCGCATTGTGCTCTATGAGGACCAACCGCCCGAAGGTGTGTTGGCGTGGTGGCATTGCCGCCATTAAGAAATGTTGGTATGATGGACGTTAAATATGCACAGGCAAGTCGATTGATGAGGCCAAGATGAGCACGTTCGAATGGGATCGCAAGGACGAAGAGTACATTTCCGTACCAAAGTCGGTCTATCGATGTGTGGGGATAACGACTGGTTCACCGAGGCTAACTTCTGCTCTCGCAGATTCTACATTGAAGTGCTCAATGAGACGCCGATTGACATCAACGACAATCGCGGCTCGATCACCACCTTGTGTGATGCGTTTGAGAGTACGCCTGCATCGCACGTCGTAGAGGCACCGGTTCGCTCAGCCGCGCGACCGGGTGGAATATCGAGAGGGCCGAGCAAACCTGCGATGACCCACACAAAGTTCAAGAGTCCACTGGCGCCGAATAGCGCACCGCCATCTCAGAGCACCGCACCGTATCAACCCTCCCACTTAGCGAAACGAACGGCTTCCGGCATGCGCAAAGACGCATCGGCAGCCGTCGACCAATTCGATTTTGGACGCAATCCAACGTCCGAATGGAACTACAGACCCAACACCATCACACGAACACGTACGTGAAGCTAGTCTATATTTGAGGGATGGGAATGGCTAGACACCAGCAGCTGACGTATTCTGGTGCAGCGGACGAGGTCGCAGCAATCTGGTTTGCGGATGAATTGTTCGCGTGAGCTTCTTTCTGGTGACTTGACCACAATCAGCATCGTTTGATTAACCGACACTTTAACACTAGAGACGCATGTGTGGTTGTTGGATCGATTGGGTTTCATGGTGAGGCGTGGCGCGGGAGGCTGTCCCACGAATCTTTGGCGCGGACCAACGCATTGGCGTAGAGTGCGTCGTTGTCCTGTTCGATAGAGACGTATCCTCTCCGCCGATGGAGTATCGTCAGCAGCCGATGCAGCGTGAGGACCAACAGCACAGCGACGATACACACGAGCGCTTCCAACACCAACGCCGCCATGATGCAACCTTCCCCGTTGATGTGCTGGAGAAGTGCTTCCGGACGATGTCACTGATTGGATGAATTGCTCGTGTGGCCCACACCATCGCAACTTTTGCTGCTTGGAGTTTCGTCCGTCTGTCTGTCCACCAGTGTGGGTTGTTTGCACAAGCGAGATTCCTCCAACGTCAATCCCAACCTTCCACCAGTATGCGCCGCTTTTCGTCTCTCTACGCAGCGACGCATCGCCGTCTTCCCTCCGCCACGGGTACGACGACGAACCATGTATCACGCTCTCTCGTTGGCTGGTTCTCGTCGGCAGCGGCCTCAACCTCGTCGCCTGAGAACAGCGACGACCACCCGCCCAGGAAAGAGCCGGCGGCTCAAGGCGACAAGCAGTCGTTTGCGCGCGAGTTTGTCAAGCCCAGTATGGACGCAACGTTTCTTGTCAACAACTATACCGCACCCGCGCTTGCGGCTGCCTACCAGGATCGGTACGATTCGATTCTCGTGAGATCTTTGGGTATTGAAACTCATAAATGCTACTTCACAGGGAGTACACCTTGCGACTCTGTGCGGAATTACTCAATGAAAACAAGCTCGACGATCTGCGCGAAGTGCTTACGCCGTACCAAGAATTTTCACTCGAAGAAACGGCGCTCAAGAAACAAACGCCGCTTCACAAGGCGTTTTCAGCACGCCATCTCGAGCGCATCCGCAAACGCCTCAGTCGGCTGCCGCGCCAAATCACGAAGGCGTACACGCGCCGCGCCGCGGTGGTGATCCCACTGTGCATGTACGACGGCATCCCATCGGTACTGTTTACCGTGCGCTCTCTGTCAGTTGGCAAACACAAGGGCGAAGTGTGCTTTCCGGGGGGCATGGTGGATGACGACGACAGCTCGATCGAAGGCACGTGCCTCCGAGAGATGAACGAAGAAGTCGGGCTCTTGCCTGAAGCCGTCCAGGTGCTTGGGATCCTTCGGTGCGACTGGTCCAGTGTCACGTCGATCACGGGCATTGCGGTCACGCCGGTCGTGGGGTACGTTGGGGAAATGAGCAACCAGTCATTTGCAATCAATGAAGCCGAAGTCGAGTCACTGTTCACGGTCTCGCTGCACGATCTGCTGGACCCCACGAATTGGATTCGACGACCGAATGCGACGCCTGTGTTTACTGGCGGTCCCCACGTGGTCTGGGGCCTCACGGCGTACTTGTTGGACATTTGTCTCGCCGAAGTCTTGGTGGTTCAGGCCGAGTAATTCCATCCACACCATGATTCATTTTTGGGTATTTAAGACATTCCTTTATGGATGCCACACCATCTACTTCAATTCTGCAAAACCAAACTTCCACCACATCCACGATAAATACAATCTCTCCAGTACTACCTTGTATCCACAGCCGAGGGTGTGAGAGCCGCACCAGCAGCATAGTTGGATTCCACGGCCCCCGACGACGCGACGGTCTCGATCTCCAGTGCAGCCAGCGTCTCATGCTTGCGGCTCTGGCGTTTGCGATACAACTTGCGTCCGAAAAACACCATGGCGACCACGACAGCGAGCCCGGCCATGGCAGCCAGCACGGCGATCGTCACCGTATAGGTGTTTCCATTGCTTGATGGCATTAAGACGAGCGTGTCGTTCTGGCCAGCGGCGTCGCTCGGACGGTGAGTCATACTACTGCTTGGTGTCCCTGCCGATCGAATGTCCTCGCTCCCATTGCTACCACTCGCTACAGGTGCAGACACGAGGACAACGTCGTCTGGACGCGATGCCGTGCCGTTCTGGTCGCACGATCGGCCTTCCTCGCAGTAGAACACAACGGCGCGGGCGACTTCATAGGACGAGTAAAATTTCTTTAAAAAGGTACCACCCAGTACCCAGCTTTGTTGGAGGGCTTGAAACGTACTGACCGACGCCTGGAGTTCGACGTAAAACACACTGCCCGTGCGTTGGATATAGTCTTCCATAGATAAGTAGAAATTCCGCTCAGCAAACGTGAACTGGAGTGTCGGTAGCTGGACAGCACGACCGCAAATGTACATACCCTTGCTTTCCGGCAGTTGACTCTCGTGGCAGCCAGCTGGAAGCAGGAACGTCGTGACAAAAGTGCGAAATACTTGGGGCGGTATGACAATGAGCGTCGTGCCGGTATCGATGATCGCATCGCAGCTGCCGTTTGCCATGGGCGAACACGCCGCCATGGATGCATCCTGGCCTTGGATACGAAAGCCCGTCAAGCCCACTGTCCAGTGGGTCGTCTTTTTGAGTGGTAGCGTATACGGTACGAGGTTGAGTTGTTCGATCAAATCGTCGTCGACCGCATTGAGCAATAGAAACGAGCCGTCGGCGCGGTCGCTGGGCGCGAAATACACTGAGAACCGCTTGAGAAACTTGACAAAGTACCCAGGCACCGACTCGATCGTCGCAAGCGCAGGGTACCCCAAACCAAGAATGCCTTGCGCGTGACCCAATAAAATACCGCTACTGCCGTCGCTGCTGGGCCGCGCGATCGGACTGAGCGCAACGCCGACGCCATAGTCGCGGATCACCACACTGCCGAGTCGCACAGGCAAGATCTCGGTTGCGACGCAGACCGTGCCCGAGCCGTAAGTGATATTGAGTGCGGCGCGGGGACACATCGCGGCACAGCGCGTGGCGTCGTAGACGTAGCACGAGACCCACGTGTCGGTCGAGCCTGTGTCCACAATCAGGCGGTACGCATCGGACCCAAGGGTGACGTCCGCATAGTACACAGCGCCGGCGTAGCCCGTCATTGCGAGCCGGTTCGGATCATCGGCAAGTTGGCGATTTGATGTATCGGATAGTGGGAGACCAATTTGTTGATTGGGGATGTTGGTGTTGGGAGAACCGAAAGCGGTTCCGCGCAGAATGTTCTGAAGCCGGCGGCGCATGTACGAGTGGGGAACCAGTTTGCGCTGCAGCGGAATGCGGGACGCTGTCTCATGTTGAACTTCCTCCATGCTGTACGGTGGTGGAGAGGAAGTGAGCGGATGCTGAACGCTATGTCGCGGCGGCACCGACGAGTTCACAAGAGACCCTCGCTTCCTATGACCACTTGCTACTCAGCTTTGAGTGGAATAACTGGCCGCACGTGATGGAGGCCATTGTGTAATAAACCGAACTGTCCCATCCACCGGGGCTTCCGAGCTGTGCTGAAACTGGGCAGGCTTGGGTTTGGATGACGATGTGGCTCCAGCTGTTCGCACATGCTTTGTGACGCGCGCCCACTGATTGGTTAAAAGTCGTGTTCTTTGTATCCACAACCGTGTGTCACGCGGGCTATGTGCCTGTTCTGCGGATTTTGGCATTTTTGTTGTTGAAGTCACGTGGGATTTTGACCCCAGTTTTTCCTGTTGGTTTTTAGTTTGTGGGCAACACGCTCGAACCTCGAGACCATTCCGCAATTCACACAACAGCTACATGGATAAAGAGCGGATCTGTACTTGGTTTTTTATCTCGATCGACTACAGGTATCAACGTACACTATCCACCTCGCACTCGCGAAGTTGGCAGCTCTCCATTCAGCTCAGCTGCCTCAAGTTTCAATTCCCGATCTGAAAAGGATTCGTCATCAGGAATCCTCACTTGAAGCTTCGATATTGTCGATATTTTACTTTTGGATGCTGGACGCAAGTTGCCGGGAATTTCTCGAAACTACGGAGAACCGTTTCTTTGTGCCCAATATTACAAATCTAGCCCATGAGTATTCACCATAATGCCAAACTACAACGGGCACTTGCATCCATCACCGCCGAAGTCGAGCGAAAATCCAAATCACCGACCAACGAGCCCTAAGTGTCGCTCTCCTCCTCTCGTCGCGACTAGCTGCCGAGCGCCACGCTAACGCCGCTAACGTCATTATCCACTCTATCTGCTCTTCTTTCGCCATCGCTCGCTTTCCCACGATGCGTCCTCGCAATGTTCTCACCGTTTTCGCGACGGCAGTGCTCGCGTCCTCGTCTGCAGCAGCCGCTGCAACTCCCAACGCTTCGTTTATCCTCACGCTGCCGCTTCAATGGGTCGATCGCCTGGCGTACGTTGCTTCGGTCTCGCTGGACGGCGTCGCTACAAATCTCCAGGTCAGCACTATGCTGCCGTACACGTGGGTCACCTGTGGCCTCTTACCATCGTCCACGACTGGCTCGTGCCAACCAGAGCGCTGCGATTACACCATCTACTACGCGAACACTCACAACTGTGCCGTACAGCAAAAGGTGGCGCTGCAGGTCGGTTCGTCTACCAGCGAGGCGATCCTACGGACCCCCGACTTGGCACTGCGGGTCGCTCAGTACCAGAACCTCTCTGAGGAGAACGACACGAGTACCAAGCTATCCGGGCTACCAACTTCGTCGCCCAACTATGCCAGAGAACAGCCCCGCTTGGTCACAGGTGCTGTAGGGGCACTCGGTCTTGGACGTGGCAGTATCGCTGGATTCTCTACGCTAGGAAATTTGGTGCGGAGCTTTTCGTTGGTGGCCACCAACACACCGACGGGATCGTTGTTGATGTTGGATATTGGTCCCCGTGACGCGCCACGTGCAACGTTGGACTCGGTTGCCTGGATCGCCAACAACTGGACCGCCAACTATACACTGCCGGTCCGGACAAGCCTACGTCCGGATCAGGGCGATGCCCTCGCGGCCTCGTGGCGGTGGGACCTCAGTCTTGTCGGCGTACGCTTTGGCGACGACACGCCATTGTACCCACGTGCGTACACGTGGGCTGACACTGTCGGCAGCGACGCCGCGGCCACACTGTCGTTAAACCACGCGGTGATCCAGATGCCCATGAATATCCTCACGTTGTTCAAGACCACGTTCTTGTCGGCGTGTTCCTATGGCCGCAACGCCGTGAGGAACGAGTTTTTTCTTTGTCCATCCAGTCTCAAAGCTACGCTCCCACAGATCACACTGTATGTGGGGGAGTATTCGTTTACCTTGGAGTCCGATGACTATACCCACGTCCCACGCAGCGATGCGTCAGAGATCGTTGTAGAACTCGAAGCCAGTGACGACAGTACGCGGTGGGTCCTTGGGGCGCCATTCCTCCGCAAGTTCCCAGCCCGCTTTGACCTCGTGTCCCACGACGTCACGCTGTACTGTGACGCCAATGTTGCGTGTCAATCGCAGTCGCTCGGTGATAAGGACCGTGCGTTTGTAGAAGACCCTTTAAAACGCATTGCCGCCTCCAGCGGTCCGTCGTCTCGCGGCCGTGATCGTGATCGCGACCGCACGCAAGATCAATCTGCATCTGCACAGTACGTGATCCCAGCGTACACGCAATCGCCCGTGCTGCTGGCAGCGATCTGGACTGGTCGCTGTCTCGCACTGTTGATTCTCCTTGCGATCTTATTGCGTATGGTAACGAGTTGCCGCGATCGCTGTTTGAGACGACGCCGAGGGTCGTTTCCAAACGGCCTGGACGACACGGGGACGGTCGCGAGCGAGCGGGATCTGGAAGAAGCTAAGGAAGAACTGCGCGCGATGACGGTAGCAGAAGACGAGGAGGAGGAGGACACTGAGCGACAACGTCGCAGTTATACGGCTGAGGAGGATGACGCACCTCACGAGTACGCGCTGATCCAGTCGCCTCGACAACCTCACCGACGATGAATGTGCTAGTGTATGTAGGATAGGAGCGGTTTTGTGGCATGGACCATGTGGTTTGTATATAAGAGCACGTATCTGGGAAGGTTCGTATTATGTTAGATGCGTGAGAATAGCAGCGGCAGACTGTATCCACTCGCTCGCGATCTTGGTCACAAGGACATACACCAACGTGCAGTCGCATCTTGAGGCGGATCAGTCTGATCGACAGTTCCTGCGTGCGTCGTTCCAGCAGAATTCCAGCACCCGCTCCAGAAGTGACGCGGAGCGATTTCGATTTGCCTACGTATGTGCATTGGAACACGTCCACATGGCATGGATCAAGAGAACTACTGGTGATGGAACCGCCGAACGGGTCAAAATGGATAGTGACAGCTCGCACACGTCGCAGAGAATCGCCTATATCAGCCACATAATGCAGGTGATTTGATCTGGGATTGGACAGATGGCTTCAATCCATATTTCACAATAAAAGCCAATCAAAATCTCTCAAGTGCAGTATTATAGCCAATCCTATTTACCCACCAACGTGTTCACAGCCAAGACCGATTCTTTGCCATTCCCTCGAGAACCCAAGGCGCCATGTCGACGGAACGATCGCCTACCATGCGCGACCGCATCGCTGTGCTCAGCACCAACGTACCGCTTTCTCCTCTCTGCTGCTGTTCGTCTCTTGACACTTAGACTCTCTCTCTCTTGTAGATGTTTATCCGCCCCGAAGGGATCCACAGCGGTGCATGGTTGAGTGCTGGCGACCACAAAGACCTCCGCGCCTCGCTGCTCCTACGTAAAATGCAGTCCCTCGATCTCGTCATTTTGCAGGTGTGTTCATAGCGATAGTCCCCATATGCGCAGACCACATATTGATATATATCTTAAACGCAAGGAAATGTTTGAAGTCGGCGTGCGGCAGCACCGCTTTGTGCGACGCGCCGAGGCCCTCGGGTTCAAGTACCACGCGGGTTCGGTCTGGCCAACGCTTACCAACACGCGCCTGATCGATGGTGGCCTCCTCATTCTCAGTCGCTTTCCCATTGTCGAGCGCGCGCAGCACGCGTTCACCCAAGGCGCGGGCAGTGACGGCGTCTGTGCCAAAGGCGTGCTCTATGCGCGCGTGCAACTCTCGCCCGATCTCTCGGACTCGCTCCACGTGTTTACGACCCACACGCAAGCCGGCGATCGTCCACGCGAGTATGGCATCCGCCATTCCCAGCTCCGTGAGCTCACGACGTTTGTGGCTCACTCACTGCGCGACGATCCGTACTCGCCGTTGTTGATCACTGGCGACTTGAACCTCGATGCCCGCCACGACCTCACGCACGACGACCACGGCCACATCCACTCGCGCCCGTGCAGCGAGAGTCTAGTCTACCAAACATTGTTCAATGATCTCCACGGTGTCTTGGCGGCCGGGCGGAAACTTCAGGATCTTATGAAGCTTTATGACACCACCAAGCTCGAAGGGAATGTCCACCCCATCACGAACGGCGACGGCCACGCGTCGTTGGTGCACACGGGCGACCCGCTCTCGCACGAAAAAGACGGCAAGTGCATCGACTATTTGTTTTTCAGTCCAGGTATTCGCGAGCGCCGCTCGATCAGCGGTGATATGCCGATGCTTCATCTCAGTGTAGTCCCCGAGGAGACCCACGTGGACCACGGCGACGTGGCGTCCATTCTCACCGACGAAGACGTAGAGAACCCACTCCCGATCACGCATTTGTCGGACCATTACGGATTGCGTGCGACCTTTGAGATTGAGCTCACGCCTGTTATGCGGCCCGACGGCTCGCCAGCACCGCCGGACATGCGCCTCTGCGAAATCCTCCACCTCCACTTTCCACCACGTGCGTTTGCGCAACGCACCAAGACCTTCTGGCAGTGGAAAGTGCGTATGGTGCTCTTGCTGATCGCGGCGGCCTCGGGGTCGGCACTGTATTTGATCGCGCGCGTGCTGCAGACGGTCGTCTCCCATGGTCGCGCGCTCACCAGTGCATAGCCACGGATCACCAATCGTAATATTGCGTCAAAACGATTTCGTATTAGAAAAAATGCGTTTATCATATATCATGAACATGCACGTGTGCGTCCCCCTTGGATCCCCAAAAGTGAACAAAGAATCTATCGAATCCATCCGACTGATGGACCACCTATCATGAGTGCGGAGAGGAGAGAAGCGGAGCGCAAAAGGGAGGTCTCCTCCCTCTCCCTCTCGGTCTCCTTCCACATGTCGTTTGCTGGCTTAGGCAAACGTCTTCTCGAAGTGCGCAATGAGGTATTGCGCAATCGTGTACGAAAACACGAGCTTGGGGCCAACGACACTGAGCTTGGGTACGAGGCCCTTGAACAGCGCACCGGCGCCTTCGTTCTTGAGTAAGTTCTTGATCACGGTCGCGCCGCTCTCGGGCGAGTCGAACGGACGCGCCTGGACACGGGTCTTGATCACATCCAACGGCTGCGACACTAGCAATTGCATAAAGACATACTATGAGTATGAAATTCTACAATAGAGAAGAAATGACAGGAAAACGTACCAATGATCGACGACGACGCGCCAGCGACCGAGCTGAGCGCAAACTGGAGGAAAGTCGCGTCGCTGTGGTTGTCGAGCTTGAACACGTATTCCATCATGAGCGCGTTGCACCCAAACAGCGCAAATGAACCCGGAGCATTACGCGCCGCGGTCCAGCCGGCGCCGCGGTAGAGCGCAAAGCCTTCGGCCTTGACAATGTCGACAATGCCGCGGCCGGCAATGGCCTGCGGATTCGCCTGCGCGCGGATCTTGAGCACATCGAGCGGCAGCAAAAAGATCTCGCCAATGCCGACCAGCGACCCGGCCGTGGCCTGCATCATGACCTTGGCGTTCTTGTCGCTAAAGTTGTTCGTGAAAATTGACGAGTGGTTCTTCTTGATGTAGTCGCGCACAATCGGCTGGCCGCCAAATTTGTAGATGCGCTGGGTGATTTTGTAGCCGGCCGCAAAGCCAAGGCCGGGAAAGAGCGAGCGGTAGCGCTGCATTAACGGCTTGTCGACGGCGTCACGGAAAATGACTTGGGAAAAGCCGCGCGCGCCCGAGACGTTTTCTTTGTTAGTCATCAAGCGCTTGGCGACCGTGTCCACGGGGTGAAAGAGGAAGAGCTCGGTCACGCCGGCCGCGGTAGAGCCGATGAAGCGCGCGGCGCCCGAGCCTTTCTTGCTGTCCGATGGAGGCGGCGACATGGTTGATGAGACGAGAGCAAGGGGTGGTCGAGAAGGAAAATGACTGACGTCGGTGAATCCGGTAGTTCCAGCGTTCTCGAGTTCCAGCGTTTGGAGTGGAGCTCTTTGATAGTCGGGTCGACGAAATGAGTGGGCCACGGTCGGGGCGAGCCCACGTGCTGACGGTAGGCCTGTCACCTTGAAGCAATGGCAGCGTGGTGTGGTGTGGTGCACACGAGACAGGCCACCTCTCGATTCGCCCATTATGCTTCCAATTCAATGAATTGATGATCCAACTCGATGAATTGCACGCTGGCTTGAACATGCTCGGGAATTCATGGTCCACAACAGTCGGACGACCGACTTATCAGCCCCGCCAAAATCGATACATCAAATATGCGACATGTGGGGGGAAATGTAGCCATTGGTTTTGCCAATCACGTGTGGTCAATCACTACCAATGTACAGCGACTCAGTACGTGAGCAACACCGCGGTGTGCACGCGCTGAGGCGATGTGCTTAAGAATGTGCGCTTTCTTCAGCGCCTCACGCGCACGAAGCTTGGCCATACGTGTCCACTCGCTCAGTGTCAAGTACAACACAAATTATACATTTTGGCTTGTCCATTTCACAGCCACGTTGACCCTTGACGTTGAAGGCCACTTGGTCTTGTCGGACTTTGAGGAACTGGTGTTTGCGAGGTCGTTGAGATGTTGTTTCGTGCTTGCTAAAGTACCAAACCTGTGGCACATCTCCGAACAAGAGAGTGTCACCTCCGACTAAAATCTCATCGAATACTGTCAGCTGTATAAATCATATTTTGGAATCCAACATATGTTTTAAACAGTCCGATCAAATTGAAGTTGCCGTTGGCGCGCAATTCTATCAATCCCACAGAAAATCCGCATCACCCAAACAAGAGGAAACGCAGGCCAAGCAGAGAACCAAAAGCAAGATTTCTCTCTGCATGCTACATGCGAAAATGACGGTAAGAGACGAGGCATCACGAGACGATGCAGCACACGAAATCGCGCTGCCCACAGATGCCAGCAGCGGCGACGAGCTCGAGGAAAAGCACGCGATCGATAGGTGAGTGGGGGAAATAGTACTTGGTATGTTGGTGAATACTTTATTTTACGATCTTATCGATAGCCGCGACCGCGACGAAGAACACCCACGCGAGTGCCAAACAGCCGAAGTCCAGGAAGAAGAATTTGGGTGGACACAGCATGTCGACGCAGCGAGTAACACGGTGTACTATGTCCACTCATACACGGGGGAAGTGCGCTGGCCATCGATAGCACCACATGGAGATAATGCGCCAATAAGCGCCTCTGCTCCTGATCATAATACGCTGCCAAGCCCAAATCCACCGCACTTGGTCATGTTGCCGACAGGTATAACGCCATCACACCCACCATCAGTCCATCTCGAGTCATGGCGAGGCGGGTACGCGCGGTATCCGCTGTATCAGACAACCAAAGCTATATTGCAAAGCGCAAATGTACCAGACGATCAAGTGGAGAATGTGATGAAGAGTGCGTGTCGCGTGCTGCCGTGCACGTGGGAAGCTTCTCCTCATGGTCCGCCATTCCTCGACCCGTTTCCGGTCGTGATCCTGGATCCGGTGTGGGTCCCTAGCCCCCAAACATCGCCACCACATCTCAGCAATACTGCTGACGTTCGATGGCCTGGTCCACTGTATGGCTACTGTCCAGAAGGCCCAATGTTCGGCTTTGTCGCGCAGCAGCCATTTGCCCACGTCGCGTCATCTCATGTCTCGGATATACCGCCGGGATTTCCGCCAGGTACTTCCAATCACAGAGAACAGTACTAACGTTGCAGTGGGGCTCTCTAACTGACAGCTTTGTTGTGTTGACCAACAGAACGAAAGGAGCTTTTCCCCCAGCTCGTCGAGAAGGCCCACAATCGTCGTGGCTACAATCTCCGCCAAGCTCGCAAGCTCATGAAACAGCTCACAGTCCAGCCAACTAAACCAGTGAAAGTCTCGGAATCATATCCCACCACAACCCGCCCTCGTGATCGGGAGTGTACTCAGCGTACGTCCAGCATTACCGCATAATTCCCGGTGTTGGGACTATCTCACTCTATGAACTCTTCTACAACACAGGAAAACCGTCAACTCGTATTGACGATCTGTATCGACTCAGCCCGTCACCCCCTGCGATCCGAGCCAGCTAGACCATATCAATCGCCCGTCCGCTTGACGCAGTCGTCTCGCAGGCGGAGACCATTTTCAGCTAATTTATCGTATCTCATGGAAATTCAATGATACCACCAATCGTTGATTGGAATACAAGGTTTTACTTTGTGCTGATTAAAACCTTGTTTTTCTCCAGGAGTGACCGTCACTATTTTAGTGTGCTGCCACAACAGGCAACGCGGAAGCGCGAGACACCAACCCCCAAATCCCTCGCGCACCACGACGCTGATACGGACGCGGGAGATGCTGGAAACGAGAGAGCTGCGCCCGCTACTGGCGATCCTCAACGTAAGTAATGATGTAGATCGATAGCGCACGTCGCACGATGCGAAAACCCGTTTTTGTGGAGGTGCTAGTGTCGCTGGAACCCGAGAACGATGGCGTCATGCAGCGTGCACCGTGACATAGCACAGCGGCGACTCTGCTCTATTCTACAGGTCCTACCTAGTATACAAGACACTGATCTAATGCCTGTGTACCTCCCTTTGTGTCGATCTTCCAGGAGGATGACAAGCCGCTCGAACAAGTCGCCAGCGCGTTTCTGCGGTCGTTTAGCAAGAACGACCACTTTAAAGTCGGCTGCACGATCTGCATTCTGCTCCAAGACAATTTGCTCACGAGCTCCCAGGTATACGATACTGTACGCAGCACGCAGCATGTGATCGATCAACCTAACGTCGAACGTGGTTATACTGTCTCCATATAGCGAATTGTGGGCTTTTCGATTCTGTGCGATCTCTATCGTAACGAGTCGACGGGCACGAACCCGTTTATCCCCGTGTTTCTCGAAGCCTTGGAAGTCGGCACGGACCTTGGCGAGAAAAAGTTCATTGTGCACTTGCTGAGCTCGGCGCCAGCGAGCCGCGACACCACCAAGAAGAGCGCGAAAGCCATGCTAGCTGAGTACCGTGCGAACGCGGCACAGAATATCGTGGTCGATATCGCTGCGTTGCGAGCCATGTACAAGGAACGCACGCCGCCGGTGCCGCAGTTTCGCGCCGCCGGGATCCGCAATGCGGTGACCGATACGGAGTTGGATTTGCAAGAGCATTTGAACAACGGCGCGCACCTTCACGTCGCCCCCAACGACGTCAGTGCCCTCACGGTACCGTGTGCCGAAGATCTCACGATCGAAGAAATGGGCTTGACCAGCGACGCAGGCACCGTGCCGACGCCGTCGTCGCTGTCACTCCTCAGCTTTGAGCCCAAGTTTATGCGACTGCCGCCGCCCATTATGGAGCCCGAGGTAACCGAGGTACGTATCTCCAATTGGCTGGAGACTGGAGTATTTTCTAATCCTCGTGTATGGTATCTCTGTAGCTCATTTGGCTGAATCCCGACTACTGCCCGACCGTGCTGTGGGACGCCACCATGTTTGAGGACTCGTCGCACGGATTGGAATTGCGCGAGCTCATGGCTAAAGCGTTTGTGGGACCGTTGATTCCATTGCAGCAGCAAAAAGTACTGGCCGAATTGGAGGCCGACCCCAAGCTCGTGTACCACTGCTCGCTGACGCCCCAGCGTCTGCCCGACCTGGTCGAGAACAATCCGATGATTGCGATCGAGTGCTTGCTCAAGCTCATGTCGTCGAACCAAATCACGGAATATTTATCGGCGCTGGTGAACATGGACATGTCGTTGCACTCGATGGAAGTCGTGAACCGCTTGACGACTGCAGTCGATTTGCCGACCGAGTTTATTCATCTCTATATCTCGAACTGCATTTCGTCGTGCGAGAATATTAAGGACAAGTACATGCAGAACCGCCTCGTGCGGCTCGTCTGTGTGTTCTTGCAGTCGCTGATTCGCAACAAGATTATCAACGTCCAGGTACGCTGCCTCTACGGCTTGCTGGATTATGACCCACGCTGATCGATGTCTGTGTGTGTGTACTCCTAGGACTTGATTATTGAAGTGCAAGCGTTCTGCATCGAGTTCAGCCGCATTCGGGAGGCTGCCGGGCTGTTTCGTTTATTAAAGACCCTTGAATAGTAGTCCCGACCCCGTAGCCGCCCATCGTACCACCACCACCACCACCATCACGCCAGTGACCACCACACCACCAGGGATAGTGCCGATTTCAGATCAGCCGATAATAGCAGCAGACCGTGCATGCCGTCGCCTATTTTGGAGTGTACAAAGGTGGCTTTTACGTGCTCTAAAACTGAGGGACACCCGAGCAGAGGCGCATGAGGTCGCGCGTGAGCAGGCCTTCAATGTCGTGCGAGTCGGTCTGCGATAATGAAACACAGGTTCAGTCAATTGCTGGTTTAGGTAATGATGGGCAAGTGGATATGCGGACCTCATCTTCCCATCGTTGCGTCTTTGCGTTCCACTCGTAATGGCGCAATCCAGAGATCTACAACCACCATACCATATATCAGCCAACTCTCACCTCCAGTGTATAGCAGATGTCCATCAAAATTCGCACAGGGGACGTGAAGTGAATCTGCTGCTTGGCCGACACGATTTTGATCTCAAACTCTTTGGCGTCCGTGCGCAGCATCAGCACGTCTTCTAAGATTCCTCAACACAGCGTCAGCGACTGAAGACACGGTTGATAAAAAAATACTATCTTCAAGCGAGTGTACGTACTTGTGGTGCGATCAACATAAAATGCGTCGTTCGTGGGTGGAAGCAATGGCTCCACAGCGGTTTGCACGCGGTCCAAGAACTGCGCCGTCAGCGCTGCAAACCTATGCACTCCAAACTCTATGCGTCTAGTGTCTGATTCAACTAGTTAAACGGATACACAAGAGCATTAAGGACACGCACTTGCTATTGACGAGCTTGGGCTTGAGGCGACGGCGGCGCGGTGAGGTCTCGGCGTCCGGCACAGCAAATTTGAAGCGCACGCTGCGTGGCGCCAGCGCTGCACGAGAAGACGGCAGGCGCACAACACGATGCAGGTTGCTGTATAAAAGTCAATCGAAACATTGTGTGAGCCCTACGGTCAGCGCGTCATATACAATATTTTCAGCGGCACCTACGTGAACATTGTGAGCTTTCAATTGATATGATGGAGATTGTGAGGTGAGTTGCCATTCACTAAGTACGTATGACTACATCCGCACTTAGTAGAATTGATTGCATTAACCCACCACATCCAAACCAAGAGATCTATGGCGCCGTCGACCTCGTCCGCGGACTCGATCCTTGCGCGCGTGCGCCAGACCTGTACAGCGCAGCTGCAGCACAGCGATGCCGCCGTGCGTGTGAACGAACAGAGTGTGCTCAAGTTTGTTGAGGAGCTCGACTGGAAGCAGTATGAAGAGCTCGCTGCGCCGCAGCGGTTCCCACTCAATTTCAAGTCGGTCGAAGACGAAATCAACTTTCTCAGTGCGTCTCACTGAAACTCAATGATGACAGCGCGTCTCCGCCTTGTACTCATAACGTTGTTGGTTTGTATTTGTATCAGCGTTGCACGCGATGCTCAACATTGGTAGCGGCTATCGCAAGGATCTGCACAAATACTGCGACCGCGTGAGTGCTAAATCACTGTCTCTCCAGACTGATGGCAATTTCATGGATTGGAACTGACAATGCATTGTGCGATATGCAGGGAGCGGCAGAGACGATTGTACGGAGCCTTTGCTCAGCTGATACCTCTAGTAAGCTGATTCGGACTCACGTCTGCGTGGTATGATTTTGTTGTAGCTGTTTGGGTTGATTGGCATGTACATTTCGGTGCCGCGACTCAACGCCGACTACCTCGCCAACATGAGCATCGATGTGCTGGCCAATTACTTCAGCATTCCGCTCGACCGTGACGAAGAGATCTCGACCGGTATCTACGTCTCCAAGCCGGTACGTGACCATTCTAGAGATCATTTGATGGAATATTAATGTGCGCAACAGGGTCCACTGCGGCCGTTTGCCGAGATGCTCCATACCATGCTTCGCGATAGTGCGGAGACACTGTTACAACTTAAGCTCGACAACTTTGGCGCATTCGTCGTCGCCAACCTCTGCAAAAACGCCGACGAACCGGCCAGTGCAGCGTACCTGGTGGAGCAACTGGTTGCGACGTTTCCGGCGTTTGACGACCACCGCACGAGTCGCGATGGGAAGCAAGTCTGGTTCCTCAAGCGTGCTCAGCTCGTAGTGCTGTGGGTCTACGAGCGATTCCATGTACCTAGTCCATTGGCGTGTCGGTCAAGTGGTGGTCGTGGAGCTGAGTCTGATTCTTTTTTTTATCTTTTTCGTTTTTTTCGTAGGCAATTGACGGGCGCTTTACGTTTGCCGACCTGGACGACCTCACGGTGATGACCGACAATGTACGTGGAGCTTGTAAGCGCAGCTGCTGCGTTTCTTTCAGCCTTCTACGGAATTGCTGCTGATGGCGTGGTGATGCAGGTCCTTCCGTGCGTGTTACGTGAGCTGGGAATTCTCGAGGTACGTCCTTCACTGCACTGATTTCGACCACGGAAATTATTAGTCGTTTTTTCAACCTCCCTTTTCATCTCCTATAGTATGACGCGGATCTCGCCGCTCAAATCGACAATGGCGAAGAGCTACCGGCCGGTGACCGCGAGTGCGATGTCCGCGCCGGTGCTGTTGTCGCAAGTGATCGCATCATTGCGGCTGCCCGCGGTCGCATTTCGATCCTTCGACTGGACATGTACCTCTGGCGCATCGGTGCGGTTTTCTCTGGATGCCCCTTGGGAGGTGGCTCCTGTTTTAACTCCGTGGATGTCTCTACAGGCAAAGAGCCGCGCTTTCGCAGCCTCGAGCGTCACGCCACACGCGGCACTTTTTTCTACTAACCATTCGCTTCGTCAATCTCGAGTAAAAAAAAATTTTCTTGCGTTCGACAAACTCATTAACGCAAATGAGTTTTGTTCGCTTCTTCTTTCTTCTTGCTTTCTTTCTCTTTCTTTCTTTCTTTCTTTCTCTGAACTGGCCAGTGGGCACTGGCTGTGTGCATGTACAGTACCCACCGAAGCGAAGGCTTTTTAACATCGCACCATCAGCCACCGCTACCTGCGTTGGACAATTCATCGTCCATTCTGGGTTTCTCCTTTACGTAAAACTATCCAAGCGCAGTGTCGTACAGTAATCAATCACATCGTGCCATGGCAAGAGAAACTGTTCTCCGCATCGAGTCAGTGAACCATTCCACTCTACCTAAGTGTAGGTGTACATTACCACCAGTTTTTTTTCTTTCCAACGCGCGATCCAATCCGATCGACCGCCCAAGAAAGAGAAAAACGATTGTTGCAGTGTGAACTAATATAACGGCGCCCACCTGCCCATCGCTGGCCACTTCTTCTGGAAGGATCCAGGCAGTCAGTTCGCGGCTTCATGGAAAACGCGACTGTCCTGTACACTGTGCAGTTTATTGATAAGCGACAGCCGCGGATCGCGCCAGCATATTCGCTTGGCCTTGGGACCACCACTCAATCGATGGACAAAGGCGGGGTCCAGGTGCATGTCGCGCGCACACCCACGCCTCTCTCTGGCCATACTGAGTTGTTCCCATTCCTCTCTCATTTGCGTGGAGTATGCGAAGCGATAGCTCTAAAAATCCAGACAAAACTACTGTTTTCTCCAAAAACTTACCTAAAAATACAGAAATTGCCTCGTCACAGGTGGTTTACATCAACTAGTGCCTTAATTCTAAAGCATTTTACCCTGCGTGCACGGAAGCAAGAAGGGACAGTCAAATCGAGCTCCAACTCGATTTGGTTGTCCAAAGGGTGGTTTTGATGGTCACTAAAATGCGGGGAGGATTGAAATGCCTTCTGGAAAAAGCGGTAATTTTCCTAGAGTTTTAGACTTCTCTCGTATGCAGATGACGCGCAACAGCGAACGACTACATGATGCCCCGCCTACGCACAAGCAGAACGCAGAACCATGTCCTTCATTTTTCGCGTGAAATGACTGCTTGCCTGAAGCGGCGCATCCGCCAAGTATCCATTGTCACAGGTTCGCACCTGCGCGTTTCAATGATAGTGGAACTCCATTGCGATTGGATCGCGTCTCGTCAATTCGTTCAAATCCAATCTACGGATCTCTCATTGATTGAAAACGATTCAGGCGGAGCGAACGCGACCATCACTCGCACGTGGCCAGCACATCACCTGATGGGCAGTATTAGATCTCTCAGGTCGCTCCTCTTCGTTTATGGGCTGACTTGTCTGGACCACGGAGAAGCATGGCAGCCGGCCACCACCCTTCTCGCATGTGAAGGAGGGAGGGGGGGAGGAACAAGGCAAAATCTTTGTGCCCCCATCGCCTCAGTTCTTGTCTGTCTCTGTCTCGGTCGCGTGCGAATTCCTTCGCTCGCTGCCGCCGCTCGCTCGACAAAGTGCCGCCGTCGCCGTGTGTGTGCGGCGCCTCCCCGCGCAAATCGCTGTGGCCCCCCGATCCGCCCTCCTAAAAACACAAAAAAAAGAAGAAAGAAAAAAATGGACATGACGGTCGTGCTGCCGTCTGCCTATTCCTCTGTGTCCTCACCGCACGTGCGGTCGCCCCACCGCCTCCTCGTGCCCCCGTCCCAGTTAAGAGAAACCTCCACCTCTACCCGCTACAACCAGCAAGACCATCTCCACTACCACTCGCCACCGCGGCCCGTGACAAGACGCGACGATCGACTATGCGAGACCGCCTCGACCTCGACCTCGACCTTGGACGCCCAGACGCTCCAAGCATGGTCGGCGTCGTCGTCGGTCCCGGGCTCGGTCCCGGACTCGGTGTCGTCGATGGCGTCCTGCGACCTCAAGCGCGAGTCCTCGGAAGAACGCGACCGCGCGCGGTGCGACTCGTCGCTCACGGGCGGCGACGCGCGCCTCAGCATTTGCAGCACGTCCGGCACAGTCTACGAGAGCGTGATCGTAGTTGGCCATCTATATGGCTCGGACAATGTGGTATATTATCTCTTGGAGGTCAAGTCGTGGGAATCGCCATTGGAAGGGTATGTGATTCGACGGCGCTACAACGACTTCAAGGACTTTCACCGCGAGTTGGCGCTTTGTATGCCGCAGACCGGCGGCGTGCGCCGCGGCACGGGGGACGCCCTGAACACTAGTAGTGGCGCAATCCGTCGGCCGCCGCAGCAGCGCCGCGCGAGCTATCCGTTTAGTCTCTATTCCTCGTCGCTACTGTGCACCGGCCTGACCTCGGCGAGTCCCGAGACCTCGCCACTGTGGTCGCCGACGCGGCCGGCGCCGCCGTCCCACCGCCGCAGCTCGATCACGGGCTTTGGCCTCCACGGTGTCGACGAAGCAAGCGAGCCGTCGCACCGTCCACTGCCCAACCCCCACGTCGAGTACGACACGAGATTCACAGCCCCGCTCACGGCGCTGCCGCCGACGTCGCAGTCAGGCCGGCCGCAGTGGAGCACAAACCACGCCAGTGTCGACTTGCCGTTCGACAATGTGTGGTTCAATCGCGATGACCGACCGCTCTTGCCACCGATGCCGACTGGCGGCGTCTCGAGCTTTTTCTCGTCGCGCGAAATGCTGATCAAGTACCGCATTGAGAAATTCAATCGGCTCTTGGCGGCAGTGCTCAGCGACACGTCGGCCGCCGTGGCCGAGCTCCTCATGAACTTTATCCAGGACAAACCAAGTGCGCCGCAGACTTACGTGTCGCTCAACCAGTACGCGCCGGTTGAAATGCCCTGGAGCGTCGAACGGTACGCGCGCCGGCGCGCGACCATGAGCGGCAAGCGCGAGAAGGCGCTGCAGGCAGCGCTCGCCTCGGCCGGCTAATTCGATCGATCCAGAAAATGAGAGAGGAGGAGAGGAGGAGACCAGACGAGCGAGTCGTCGTTGCGTCTTGAAACCAGCTTTTTCGGCCGTACTCTATTATTTTACCACGTGTATTCTTCACCCGCCATTTCTACCTCATATGCCGAAGCGACAACGACTCTCCGGACAGTCTCCCGTCCTCACTTCTCCTCTCCTTCATTTTTCTCTCTTCCTCTGTCAGCTCTACTAAACCTCCCCTCGCTCTCCACTCTACTCAGCTATGTGTCTGTCAGCTTTTTCTTCTCTCGGTGCCCACGAGGGAGATCATCCATCCAACACTTCTTTGCAATTCTCTAATACACTATAGACGCTTTACACTTTTTACTCTGTTGTATCTCGCCCCTCCTTGAATTTCTTCTCAATAGATGCCACAAAGACGCAGCAGCTCGCGACGTGACCACTGAACAGGCAGCGGCTTAGGGCAACAACGCCTCGGCGTCGCTTCACGAACCGTCACACTAAATCCGTCGCTTCAGAAAAAATCGTGAACGGTCACGCACCACGGATCTTGCCCACGACACAATAACCACACCATTCACCTACCCGAGCGAAGTGAAGAGAACTCTCGACAGCAATGGTCTGTGCGACGGCCTTCGCCGGCGTGGCGCTCGCGTCGCTCGCAACCTTTCTCCATGTTCAAGCTGCTACAACCATGACCCTTCGCCGCAGCCCTGCAAACATGCTCGAGCTCGACGCCGTGGATGGCGGTGTGTATGTGCGCGACACGCTCGCAGTGTACGGCGAGTCAGGCACGGGCGGTGTCGACTGTGTGCTTGGCGACTGGGAGCCAGTTGGCGAGTGCGATGGGAA